>CM042444.1:4342610-4547610 GCA_023631565.1 Gymnocephalus cernua | reverse complement strand
GAAGTTCAACTCTGACTCCATAGATGATGGGAGATGTAACAGCTGTTGATAAGGCAGTGCTGCATCAAAGTCATGAAGGAAGTTAACACATACACTACTGCAGTCAGGCCGACATTGTTTTTTGTCTGTGCTGAGGTGTTTGGGTTAATGATTTAGGTAAGCATACGTGTTTACGGCACCCGCAATATCTTTGTTTACATTGAAGGTTCAGCTGAACTGACCGGCTCCAGCAGGAGTTTAAATACCCCTTCAGGGAAGACAGGAACCTCAGAGTTGGGAACTGTATAGTCTAGCATTGCCAGACCTTCCTCCACAGAGCTGCGGAGGAGGGTCTGGCGAGTCCACACAGCATTCCGGGATGGGAGAAAAACGTGCTCTGGTTTATTGGCATTTCTTTAAACCAATCACAATCTTCATTGGCAGCGCTAAGCACCATACGCAGCAACAGCGCCTCTGCTAAATAGTCTCGGGAAGGAAGTTGTTTTGGTGGAACACGTGTACTTTCAAAGGTTGTTGTAGTTGTGCAACAGAAAACTCAGATTGGACAGATAGTCTAGCTAGCTGTCTGGATTTACCCTGCAGAGATCTGAGGAGCAGTTAACCAGAGTCTTCAGAAATCCACCAGAGTTTAAAATGTTTACACAAAGAAAGCCCAAGGTAACGGATATCCGGCCTAAATGAGTGAGCAATCCCGGAAGTGGAACATCATGGATATAGATTAGGGACCGCACTACACGATAACACATTGTGGTTAAACTGCACTGTCTGTCTAAATTCTCCTCAATTAAGATTCCATTAAATGCTTCTGTGCAAGTCATCAAAGCCTCCCAAACCTTCGTTACATATGTGAATATTAGTTGTGCTGCTTCCGAGTTTTACATATATTTCTATGTTCTGTGATGTTATGTGGATTAGATTTGCACATGCCTTTAAACATTTATGTAAAATGCAGAATTATCTCCTGTTGATTAGCAAAGGCTTCCCAGTTGGATGTATTAAAGCTAATAAATTAATTTCTATGTGTTGCTTATGTACTGGTTTGGTTGATTCGGTTTGGTCCTAAATGGGTTAATGCCTGGATGTTGTCTTTGTAATAGCTGTACACAGTTTAATAACTTAAAATGTCCTTTAAAGTAATAGTTTGACATTTTGGGAAAACACTGATTTGCTGTCTTGGGCGAGAGTTAAATGAGAAGATTGACACTGCTCTTTTAGAGAAGCAAAAACACAATGTTTACTCTAATTTATTCTTAGTCTTAAATCAAAATCCTTTTATTTATACTGAAATGTTGGGTGTTATGGCCTAACCTTTCCAAGGATTGCAAGTAGCTTCGAAAGCCCCTGGGCTTCCTGCTAGACCAGTTTCCTCAGTCACGCCATATTCTTGGGCTGCCAGCACTTCACACCAACTCAGGTCTTGTCTGCCCTTTCCTAATCGTTCAGAGGGCAGATTGCCACTTTGGACTAAACTGCACGATGCACCGCCAAAGTGAAAGGCACTCAAGTGTGTGAATCCCTTGAAATCTTAGAGGGTTGTTGGCATTAGGTTTTACTTAAAATATACAGTGTTTTGGTGGTTAACGTGTGTGTGTGTGTGTGTGTGTGTGTGTGTGTGTGTGTGTGTGTGTGTGTGTGTGTGTGTGTGTGTGTGTGTGTTTGGGGGGGGGGGGGGGGGGGCGTCTTGTTTAACTGTATTTGTGGGGTCCAAAAAACGGGAGTCCAATATACTTGTGGTGTCCAGACAGCTTTGTGGGGCCAAAATGCTGTTTGAGGGTTAAGACTTGATTTTAGGGTTAGAATTAGGTTAGGGTGAGGGTGAGGGTTAAGGTTAGGCATTTAGTTGTGATGGTTAAGGTTAAGGTTAGGGTAAGAGGCTAGGGAATGCATTATGTCAATGACGGTCCCCACAAAGATAGTGCCACAAACCTGTGCGTGCGTGCGTGCGTGCGTGCGTGCGTGCGTGCGTGCGTGTGTGTGTGTGTTGGTAAAAGTGTGTATGCATTTGACATGCTTCTATGATTCTGTAGAACTAAATATCCTCAAAGTGAAATGTAGAGACATACTTGCTGCCTCTTAACGAATAGTCCAGCGAGGAGACCTAGGATGTGCAGGTGTGAATCTGTGTCAAGTGTCGCTCTGAGCAGGTGTTTTGTTCACCTGCCAAAGTTAAAGTAAGGTGAGGCACTGTAATTCCTCCCTGACCTCCACAGCTGAGAAACTCCAGGCTAATGCCATCCTCAGTCCAGCAAAGCAGTCAGTTCATACACATGCAAATTCAGAGTTTGTGTGTTTTCCTGTGTGTGCACAGCTAATCTCTAATCCCTAATGTCCTCCTGCGTGCTGCACATTATGTTAACAGCAGGTGCTCTTAATTATATTCCCCATGATTACAGGCCCATTTATAAACCTCTGTCTTGCTCCAACGTATTAGAGAAATTTCCTCATAAAACATTAATGAGAGTAATGAGATTATATGAGCAGCCTAACTGTGGTCTCCATGACATGATAAACATGGTACAGTACAACAAGAATTTGGCATTTATCAGCAGAGGCTGGTAAATGGGCTATTATAATCTGTGCACTGTTTTCACCTTCACCAATCACCTTGGAGATTTGGTTATTATTACAAACAATCATTATATTCTTACTATCAATAGGTTTGTAAGCATCCTTATTGCATAATGTCCATTTCCTTGATACTATAATCTTTTACCAAATAGGCCCTTTCACGGTGTTCAACCATCATTAATTGTATTATTTACACCTGTGCTTTCCCTACTGTGACATGTCAAAAGGTGTCTGTGAAAAAGGCAGAAATTGTATGTTTTTTTGCTTTTTTAATGACACAAACAATATAACAAACAAAAACGATAGGTACACACAAACACACACGCGCACACACACACACACACACATCACACACATATGTGCATACACACAGAGATAAGGTAAAAATGTATATTATTTTTATTTGTATGCATTCCAGAAGACAGACGTCTATTCGGACAAAATGGTGGATGTGACTGAGAACCTGAGGACACTGTAGTGGTAGTGACTTGTCAATCACAAGGTAGCCATGCCCTAAAGCATACCCTGCTCTATTAGTTTTAGTTTTAAACTCATTAGGAAAATCTTTACTGAGGTAATACATGAAGTGAGAAGTAGGGTCATGTGTAACAACAACCACATGCTTATAGTGGCATTGACAATGCATAAGCCTGTGTAGTGTAGTACATATTAATAACAGGCTGCATTTGAGTATTAAATATTCAAATATTATTTCAAAATAACAGATGAAATTCTAATGATATTATAGAGGAAGGCTGACAGCTCTACTGCCACGTCACAAACCTCGCCGCCAACATTGGTGGGTTGTCTTTCTGTAACAGCTATTTTACATGGCTTCTGATGTCCAACACCTTCTTCTTATTTGCAGACTGTGGTTAAATTATCGCCTGTTGGCCTGGCATGCTCTTCACAGCTTCAATTGTGTTTTTGCGTTTTCATGTGGAAGGAGATTTTTCATTTTGCAGTGCATGTGTGGACGGTATTTTCTTGTGAGAATGAATGGGTGATAAAACAGGAATGTTGGTGAGTGGAGGACAAATACAGCAACTTGAAGTGTGTGATGCAGAAAAACAACAGAATAAACTCAAAATGTCAAGGTATCCCTTTAGGGGAATATTATTTTATGATCATTTAAAGGTCTCATTAATCATATAGCATGTGGCTATCAGTACCCATTGTTTTCAGTGAGGAAGGCTAACCAATGCAAACCAGCCACTGAAGAGACTTTTTTTTCCCCAAATGTGAAGAAATAAAAGGAGTGAAATGCAAAATGTCAATTGTCCCTCTCAGTAAAAAGCTGCTCTGGACTCATTTATGGAACCCATAACTCTAGTGACATTCTGTGGACTTGTACAGTGCCATGTATATCCTTTCTGGCATTTACAGTCAATCTGGTGACATTTAGGATTAGATTTTTTAGGATAAATAGGATATGTGATGCCTCTTGTAAAACGTATGCTGAATTTCTTTAGGGTTGACTTCAGCACTTTGACAAACACTAATTGTCACGCTCTACTCTTGCCCTGTGTCACAGTAGCATGACTTGTAGTCTATATCCATGACGTTCCATGACGTGGATGTATGAGGACTGTGGTTAACTGCTCCTCAGATCTCTGCAGGGTAAATCCAGACAGCTAGCTAGACTATCTGTCCAATCTGAGTTTTCTGTTGCATGACTAAAACAACTTTTGAACGTACACACGTTCCACCAAAACAAGTTCCTTCCCGAGGCTGTTTTGGAGAGGCGCGGTTGCTCCGTCCGGCGCTTAGCGTGTGATTGGTTTAAAGAAATGGCAATAAACCAGAGCATGTTTTTCTCCCATCCCGGATTGCTGTGTGGACTAGCCAGACCCTCCTCCACAGCGCTGTGGAGGAGGGTCTGGCATGACTACTATATTACATGACTTGTAATGTAAAGTAAAGAGAGGTCCAAAGCTCAGTTAGCATAAAAAGGTAGTGACAGACAAACACTGGGAATGAGGATAGATAACAGTTTATTTAAAGTAATAATTTCTAAGATTTTTTATTTAAATAAATGTCAGTTGAGTCACTATCGCCGGATGAGGTAACTCAATGGCAAGTGAGTCTATAACCTACTGATGACAGGCCTTACTTTTGCAGTTTTACAAACTGGGTGTCTGTGGCGACATTCCCGGGAAAAATTACAAGTGGCGCACAGTTAGAGTTCCATCACCCAGTGGTTGGTTGCCCAGAGAGGGTAGACAGAGCAAACACAACAGACTCACTCTTCAACTCCCCTTATACAATTCTTTCCTTTCAAGTGACTCATATCCACGTTAGATACATCAGAAATCTGACTGCTGCAGTCCATCTTGGTCGAGGGCCAGGCTACAGAAGTCCAGTCCAGAAGGTCGTGGTAAAGCACCTGAAGTTGTTTGATAACTGCCAAAAACACCAGAAGAATAACTGCACTTTAGCAGTTTAGTCACAACAATAACAGGTCAGCTAGGTAGCTACAGTATGATGATGATGCATGCACATACATAAACACAGGGATGGCTTGACTGGATGGACAGCGAGGGAGACAAAAGTTTGTCTCTGTATGGACTCCCTCCCTCACCCATACAGATCAATGCTTTCACTCACACCCATCATTCAGTATTTGAACTGATCATGGATCTGTTAAACGCTGCAAAAGTACGTTACGCTGTCTGTATGATTGTATGTGTTGAAACCTCTAGAGCTGCTTTCTTCCTGTCACTTTATATGTGACGGTATTGACAGTGGCTCATTTCAGAGTGACTTCATCCCCATAATCACAGATTTATCCAGTAGAGGCTACTTCCACAGAGCACACGGCTGACGTAGTTGGGACTAATGTGGTTCAAACAATTGGATTCAATCCATCTCTAATGTTTAGTGGATGCTTTTACACTTTGAGTCCAACTTACCCACATTTAGACACATCAAGTGCAGAAGTATAAATGAGGTATAAGTATGTCTATTTTAATATTACATTACCTGAAAGAGTAACTACACCTGGGCTGCCATGTGTGCTGCCATCTAGTGGTAGCTACACGCTCTGCTAAGCAATGTTTTTCCTCTTTGTTGTCCCTTCTCCCCTTCTTTAATGCAGCCCTTGATTAATTTTGTGTTTAATAACACACACACACGCGCACACGCACATAAGTGTTTAATTTTGATGTCAATTTTGATGTTGAAATACGACATGTCGAACCTTTAGGTAGCCCGAAGATGCTGCAGCTGAATCCACATCACCTCTGATCTGTGGATCATAGTAAGCGAGTGTGAATAATCCTTCACACCAAGGACTGCTGGGCCCTGCAGTCCGCTTTCCCATCACATCAGAGAGCTCTGAATGCTCAGATGGCATCAGACTGACAAGTGTTACCAGGGCGTTTGACATTTGACTCAATGTTTCATGTCAGATTTGAGACAGAGAAGTTCAAAGGTGCTGCATCAAAATGCAGCAGTCACCTCAGGTGGAAAGCCTTTCACCATTTACAGTGACCGTAAATGCCAGTGAAATGCCACCAAAACACTGGATGTTAAACATATTGGTGCGTGCGTGCGTGCGTGCGTGCGTGCGTGCGTGCGTGCGTGCGTGCGTGCGTGCGTGCGTGCGTGCGTGCGTGCGTGCGTGCGTAAATGTTTACAGACGAAGTTGTGGATTGTCTGGTGCTAATCTCTGTGTTGACTGGTTTCTCACCTGATCCATCGATAAAGTCTCACTGATGGCAATGCTAATCCACATCTTACATACACACACAAACACACACACACATACACACAGGTTCTTCTGTAGATTGATCTCGCTGATGAAAAACAGCTTAAACACCTGATTAAACTCTTACCGCCGATACACACACACAGTCATCTGCATCCTGGTGACATATAGAGACAATAGGTGTCTCCTAGTTGCTATGGCAACAGACAGGGGATAATTCATACATGAAGGTTATCGCCTTTCCTCTCTCTCTCTTCTCATTAATTTGTATTCCTTTCATCTCTCTATCATCTTTAATCTCCAATTCCTGCTTTCCCCTTTATCATCTCATTTATTCTGCTGGTCGCCTCCTTTACTCTCCTTTGCTTTCCTCTTGCTCTTTTTCTTTTTCCTCCCCTGCCACACCTCTTCTCTATTTCCCCTCTCTTCATCACGTCCTGTCTTCCTCCTTAGTGTTATTTTATTCACTGCTGTCCTCTTTGCCTTTTCATCCTCTCCTTTTACCTCCCTACTTGTGTCCTTTGCTGGCTTCCTGCCTTCTGCCATCTTCTTTTATTCCTCATATTCTCATTTTCTCATCCTTTACTTCTACTCATCCTCTTTCACCCCTCTCATGGTCCACTCATCTTTTCCTCTCCCCTTTCCTCTCTTCCTATCTCCTTTACATCTCCTCTCCTCTTGTTTTCTCTACTCATTCCTCCCCCTTTGATTATCATCTTTCTCCCATCCTCTCCTCTTCTCCTCCTCTCGGTATATCTGCAATAACCCAGTTTAGCCGTGTTTTCCCATTCCAAATACTGTCACCTTGCATTACCTCAGAGTATCTACTGGGCGTCCCTGTGGGTTATTTATGTGCACTTTTCTCTATATGTGCTTGCTCTTTTTTTTGCCACCACATCGTCAAATAGAAGCAAATGGCTCGGGCATTAATGTTCAGGCCCTCCAGGCATTTGGTGCTGGAGATATTTGGTAGAATATTGGGTTTTTTTAAATTTCATTTCTATCTGTATTTATTTATTCTTTAGGTGATGGCAGTGAACAGAAATTCATTCAGCGGCAATATTTACGCCCTGTGGCCTTTTTTAGAGTTGTTTTCAGATATTGGTGGGATATTGTGGTCTTTTTTCTTTGTTTGGAACAATGCTCATCGGGCAACCTACCCTCTGGTCATTGTAATCAAATAACAGGGGCGATAGTAAATATAGCCTGTCTTGTAGGCAGTTGCTGCTGCTTCAATTCCAAATAGCCTTTCTGGCCTTGTGTTTATGTACACTTTATATTATACTCAACTAGTGTTTCTATTGTTGATTGCACTGGTGTTATCATGCGTTATGTGTGGTCCTGTAAGGTTAGAAAGATATATCTGTCACGATACCCATCCCCTTGAGCATGTGTTCCCTGTTTGTCTGGTTTGTTTTTCTGTTTTGTGTTACGTTCCTGAACGTACCCCGTTCCGGTTGCCGGGCAACGAGTGCAAGGCGGGAAGTCCAGGATTACCTGAACCTGCTCTCACCTGTTCCTCATCAGCAATCTACACACCTGATCCTGATCATCATCACTACACTAAAAGCTGTGACCTGACATCCAGCTCCCTGCTGGGTTAGTAACCATACTCGTATGTTGTGCTTGCGTGTCAGCCTGAGTTGTTTGCTAGTCAGTCTCTCACTTTGTTCGTTTGTGCTTGTTTGCTTAACTGGTTCCTGTTCCTCTGTTTTCAGTACCTTCACCCCTGCCTGGCAACCACAACCTTCTACTACACAACATGGCATCATGACTTCGCGTAAACATACACGCCACTTTCGTGTTATCTGTACACATTTTGAGCTATCCGCATGTATGTCTACGCTGTATACAGTGGATGTAAACATACATGCCACTTGCCACGTGCCGTGTTATTGCGAGAACGTGCCGTGCTATTGCGAGAACAACGTCACACGCGTGTAAAACCAAAAGCTTGGGTTTAGGAAAAGAACATTGGGGAAGGCTTTAGTAAAACTAAAAAACGACAAAAACACGACGGCTGACAAATGTCACACGCTTAGGAAAACAAACGGGGTTAGGAAAAGAATATTGGGGAATAATTCCTTAAAACAAATAAACAATTGACAAATGCCACACATGGGACACGATCCCCACTCTCCCAGGTGAAAGTTCTGCCAACCAACCTCGTTTCACAGACTTTTGTCCTTTCACACTACTTGCTCTGGCTATGCATAGCAAGATAGTAGGTCAATGGACGCCAAACGGCGTGGAAAAACACACTAAAAAGCGAGTATGCGTCTTAATAACACGCAAATGATTCCATACGAATTGGCGTGTCATACATACGCCATTTCAGGAGATTAGTCTGTACTACATCGTTCCATCAAGACTCCTGTCCACCAGTACTCACCTCCCAACGCGTTCGTCACCACCATTAGCATTCAATCACCCAGACTCACCTGTCTAACACGTCTGGCATTACCTTTCCAGTTATATTTTTGTCATCAATAAATACTCACCTTTCTCCCCACTACCTTGTCCTGGTCTGCGTTTGGGTTCAGAACCCCCCGCCCCCTCCATATTTGTCTGATCTCCTCCAGTGTCCCACTCCCTCCCGCTCCCTCAGATCCTCTTCCTCCATACACCTGTCTGTCCCCTCTGCCCATCTCACCACCACGGGGAGCAGAGCATTCAGCCGCTCTGCTCCCCGTCTCTGGAATTCATTACCACCCCAACTTAGAAACATCGATTCATTCCCCCATTTCAAATTGCAATTCAAAACTGCCTATTCCACTTAATGTCAATTGCTCTGCCTCTTTCTATTGTTGTTATTGTTGTTGTATTCTTATTTTTTGCTGTTTTTAAATGTATTATATATCCCTGCACGGTGTCCTTGAGTGCCGAGAAAGGCACCTTTAAATAAAATGTTTTTTAATTGTTTTCAGAAATGTGCTCTGGTACACCACTACATCACTGCAGGAAGGTAAGAAGTTGGTTTGTTGTTTGATCTTTCAGCTTTTTCTTTTTACTATTTTTTTCTTTTTTTGATTGGTGGCTTATGTCTACATTTGGATACATAACACCAGAGCAGACCGTCAAAACACGGCAAATTAATCACTTCTTTTTTATGCTACACTAAAATCATAAGAAGTTTGGCTTTGAAAGCAATGAAAATGTGAAATGAGACTCCTAGAGTTTACAGTTGTTGCCAGAGAAGCAAGACAGTTTTTCATAAAATCCTTAGTTTTTTCCTTTGTGTTTCATCAATTTTTATTTTGTGGTGTTCAATATTTATTTATCGAAGCCCTTTTTGTTTTCTGTGGAGGCGTCTATGGAAATTCCCTTATTGCTCCTCAAAATGATGGTGTTTTGCTCATGGGGTTTGGCATCTGTGGGCTTTGGGATTTTGCTCGGTGAAGAAATTAATATCATTACATTCATTCATATCTGGCCTTGATATTGATCATTTTATTCTTCTGCATGTGAGGAAATTAAGTTTTAGAACCACGTTTCTTTAGTGTCTCACCCCAACCGTTTTTCCTGTCTCTGTTTTATGTTTGGATATGTGTGGTATTTTATGGCATGGTATGAAATGTATTGCCTTGCATTATATTTTACAATAACACAGTATATTATACAATACAACCATGTGCAAATAAGCATGGGACTTCCAAATGAGGGAAAAGAGGGAAGATGGAAGAATGTGTTAATGATGAGAGAGGGTGACGAACAAATGAAGAAAAAAAATATTTGCGACTCTGTCTTTCCCTAGACAAACATCCAAGTTTTCCCTTTTCAACACGTTTGATCAAAATCATTCATTTATTGCGGCCTTCCCATTTCACAACTGAGAGCAACCCAATTCCCAGGATTATTCATCGACCTGTAGTTATGTTAGGCATCCATTTGTCGTGATCTTCATGGCGCCTGAGGAGCTCGCCTTGCGGATCCCTGCATTGCCTCTCCAGTACAGTTCCAGCTTGCAGTCACGTTCTCCCAGTTGTGGATGTGGTCATGATGTCATCTCTGAAGCTGCCGAGAAAAGTCACTGAGGACAACCCCGACATTAAACTTTCAGCAGAGGAGAGAAACTACTTCAACAGTGATTCCATTTAATGTTGTTCCGTTCGATCTCTCATAGCCATATTTCATTTAAATCATTCACACGCACACTGATTCGTTGATTATATCATCTCCTGCAGTCATGTTTCAGTCAAATGTTCACTCTGTAATAGTGTAGCTGGCCTACTTATGGCCTGATTGAAACCTAATGAAATCTTTTAATGAGCAGTCTGACAGCCTCTGGAGGGCGAGGCTGAAATCTAACACCACCGTGTGTGTGTGTGTGTGTGTGTGTGTGTGTGTGTGTGTGTGTGTGTGTGTGTGTGTGTGTGTGTGTGTGTGTGTGTGTGTGTGTGTGTGTGTGTGTGTGTGTGTGTGTGTGTGTGTGTGTGTGTGTGTGTGTGTGTGTGTGTGTGTGGTTATATGAGCATACAGTTTCTTTAAAAAAAACCTCTTTTCTGTCACCGAGACCTGAAAGGGATTCCGGGCAGTCCCAGGAGAACAGCACACCCAAGACACGATTAGCTCAACTTGAAGTGAAGAATAATTAAAATGTATTTTTTTCAGTCTCGTCCTACTCCTCTGCTTTGCATGCAACTCTAGTCTAAAATGTTTCCTCTCTCCCCTTCCCTCTGTCATGCTTCCCTGCATGTAATTTTAGTTTTTTATAAATGTTTTCTCTGTCTTCTCTTCCCTGTGGAGGGCAAGAGCACATAAGTAAAGAAGCTCTTATCCTCGCGCCGACGAGTAGGTAAGAATAGGAATTACAGAGGCATTCACTGGAGAGAGAGAGAGAGAGAGAGAGAGAGATGGAGAGGGGAGTAGAAATAGAGGGGTTGAGTGTTCCAAACAGAGAAGAAGAGGGGGGGATGGTGAGATAGAAAAGTGAGGAGAGGACGCGGTAAGAAAACGAGGAGAGGGTGAACGACAGAGAAGAAAACACAGAGCTGCACACAAAGAAAGGGACACGCAAGCTGTGCTGCGCCGCTTTGGGCTGGCTTGTGAATTTACTGTTTTTTTAGTCAGCTTGAAGTTTACGGAAGCATGACTGATAACAGGGAAACGTCTTGGACAGTTCATCCAAGGACGGGGCCGATCCTTTCTCTCTCAAGGCCTATCTAAGCGCAGCATATACAGAATCTGATGAAAAGTTCCTTTGTGCAATACCGAGAAAATGTCATAGACAGAAATAGAAAAACAACAGCCCCTCTAGCCTCTAATGATTTAGCTGAGTAATATAATGCCTGCTGCATTATTATACATGTCTGTAGATGGGTAGAAAATGTAAATAACCTAAATTCACTTCAGTATAATTCAATACATTTATTGTCCCCAAAGGGACATTTGCTTTTGGCAGAGAGGAAGTGATTGTACTTGAGATTCAACATCTGATGGCAGCTCCTACACGGAAAACTCCAACTTCTGCATGTGATACTGTCACTCAGCTTTAATACAGATGGAATTATTTTGAGGGGAGTATTGTGCTTCCAGTGAACCATTTCCACTTCCAAAGAGAACAAAGACCTTTTACACAGCTATATTGGTATATAACAGGGAATAGTGCACTCGGGCAGAGAGCTGTGCTATAATTTGTTAATATTTTATATTTATGTGCTGGGGCAGAGCTGAAAGTGACAAGCCAACCGTATGACTGACCAGTGTATATGTATATATATATATATATATATATATATATATATATATATATATATATATATATATATATATATATATATATTCTGTTCCTATCTAGACAATGAAGCACAGAAATAAAGGAAAGCCTGTCATCCATCATTCCTCAACACAACTCAACACAACTCAACACAACGCAGAGTCAAGGGGTTGCTTAACCAGCCAGTCACAGTGGTGTCTGGTTGATGACAGTTACAGTGTAACTATAACTGTCATATATGTCACATGTCACACCCATAGTGTAACTGTTACACTATGGGATACAATTAGAGATGATTTAGATGGACGAATGAAATGTTTACTTGATTTATACGATTTAAATGGACACCTGCGACATAGATAAACACAGCACTGCAATAAAAAAACACAAGGGGCTGTATTGGTAAGGATATGTTGCTTCACTTACCAGTCAGACAATGTACAATCCAAAAAGGCCTGTTTGAGTGATACTGAAAACATCGCACTACACTTTATAATACTGTCAAGAAGGATTTGACAACTCTGGGAAGTTATCACAGCAACAATCATTTTATCCTCTGTTGCAAACAATCAACAGCAGAATTACCCCATTCACACTACAAAGTAATATACCAGGATTGTGCACTTAAATTGGCCGATGCAGTATAATGTTTACCTAAGTCTCGCATTGCCAGACTTATCTCTACAGCGCTGTGTCAGCACTGGAGTATGGTCTGGCTATACCACCTGTCTATTCTGGGACAGGGGAAAAAAACATTCTGGCTTGTTTGTATTTCTTTAGACCAATCAAAACCGTCCTGGGCAGTGCTAACCCCCGATAGCGGAAATAGCGAGAGGGGGGCATCCAGCGCCGGATGTCAGGCTTTATCCCAGCAATGTACATCCGTTGAGCCAGACTATGTGTACCTTGCACGGCAGTTGGATGCTTACGCTATTATGCAAGAATCAAATATGTCGCAGGACCGCTGACACAATGACAGCTTCACAGATGCACCAAGCTATCTGGCGCATCACATTCAACGGTTTTGCCGGACGACTCTGCATTTCTTTTGCTAGAGTCCAATTTCCTTGCGGGAGTCATCCCAAAAGGATCAATAAAGTCTAAGTCTAAGTCTGTGAAGATACCCATGCTACATCGAGGCAGCAGACTCTAAGTTAAGTTTTTTCACACAGCGCAAATATCAAGTCAATTTTATTTATTAAATTCCAATATCATAAGTCTTACATTTGCATAAGACGCCCCGATTCGGTGGGGAAACACCTTTAACAGAAAGAAATGACAGAAACCTCAGGAAGAGCAACAGGGGGGGGTCCTTCTTCTAGGTCAGACAGACTTGCAATATATGTTGTGTATACAGAAATAGCAAAATTACAATATGGAAATGACAATAGTTTGTCTGAGCATGGCCTAACTCCATAAATCTTATCACACCTTGTGATATATACACTCATGTAAAAAAAATTGAATAGAATATACAGAGTGTATTAACACCTGAAACTGTAAAACTAAGTTTCCGAGTTTAATATCATGTAAATGCCCCTGGTAATAATGTATTTATGTGTTTCATATCTCTGAGCAGCACCAGGGAAGCCAGATATCACACACAGGTGAATCTGTATTGCTCATTGATTCAGTATGCTGGAAGATTGTAGATTAGACCCATTTCACAATGCTTTGTACTCCAGTGTCTTTGAGATCATGAGTAGATTACTCAGCCTAATTCCTGGGGCTATCTGAGCTGATCTGCTGTGTTTTACCTCTAAAACAATCCCAGGTCACAGCCATGGGGCAGGCATGATAACTGATGCTGTGTTCAACAGATTAAATCGAATGTGACCTGGGGCAGCCTGCATGCTAGATAAGAACATATGTTACTGTCTGTGGACACCGATGACGCAGCTGATCTGGTGTCGGCTGAAGTTAGCGTCTTCCCTCTGTCCTCGCAGTCCCTTCTGACAATATATAGAAACAGCTTTAGCTTAGTGGTTAATTTAGAGCTGTGTATACTCCGTCTCCGCCACACTGGTATTAAACTTTGAGTGTGTGTGTGTGTGTGTGTGTGTGTGTGTGTGTGTGTGTGTGTGTGTGTGTGTGTGTGTGTGTGTGTGTGTGTGTGTGTGTGTGCGTGTGTGTGTGTGTGTGTGTGCGTGTGTGTGTGTGTGTGTGTGTGTGTGTGTGTGTGTGTGTGTGTGTGTGTGTGTGTGTGTGTGTGTGTGTGTGTGTGTGTGTGTGTGTGTGTGTGTGTGTGTGCAACTCATGCTGGCTTTGGCGTTATTCTCCACAGCAATAAAAAATAAAGTAGTGTTCTTTGCCGAGTGCCTCAATATTGTATTAGGTATGTTATCATCTATTGCCATTTTTCTGTTCATCTCCCCACTGTCCCACTGTTGATATTGATGTTGTTGATGCTGAGGACAATATTAGAGGCAATATCAACACTTCTCTGAACAAGACAAATCTCTCCACAGAACTAAGCACCCCGAATGCCTCAGCAACAGTACTATGAAGAGAATATAAATATGTCTTGTGGGGTGTGTTGCATTTTGCCATTCAAAAGACCAAACTAGATCAGTTAAGTGTCCTGCCTGCCGCCTGCATGCCTGCGTTCGTGCATGTGTGTGTGTGTGTGTGTTTGTGTGTGTGTGTGTGCGTGCGTGCGTGCGTGCGTGCGTGCGTGCCTGCCTGCCTGCCTGCCGCCTGCGTGCGTGCGTGCGTGCGTGCGTGCGTGCGTGCGTGCGTGCGTGCGTGCGTGCGTGCGTGCGTGTGTGTGTGTGTGTGTATTCATGTGGCTTTTGCGTATGGTTTTTGTATGTATTAATGCATCGGGATACACACACATTCTCTGATATTACCTTCTATAATGTAGGTTAATTGTATTTGCTGCCTGCCAGGTTTTACTTGTGAATATTAAATGTGCTTAATGAGCTGATTTGGTAGCCCAAGGAAACTGGCTGACCCTCAAAAGCTTATTTAACACATTGTACAACAGCAACAACATCTTCAATGTCTACAAATTTTGTAAATATGACTCAGATATCAGATGTATCTTTTCAGGTGTCAAAGGATGTAGTACAGATAACCCAGAAGCCTATGTTGCAGAGGGAGTTGGGTGCAAATAATAGTAAGGAGGTTTTTGAAGTTGGAGAACAGATGGTTGAAGGGGATAATACAGGTTTGTCTGAGACAGTTCAGGGTACTATTCCAGATGTACAGAATGAGTTCTTTGATTTTAATGAGACACCAGGAGATATGGTTGATCAATACCGTTCATTGCAGAAGAGAAAGACTACATGGAAGGCATATGGATTTCCACAACATACAGTACAGTATGTGTTGATTAATTTTAAAAGGAAATGCTGAAAGAAACATGATGAAAAGCCAAACTACTGTAAGGCTGCATTCAACAGTGACACTGCAGCAACAACAAAAAAATGCGAAATGGTTCTTCTTTTCCTAAACCCAACCTCCATGGGCCATCGCGGAATTTCCGGCGATCGTGTTCATTTCACACCTGACTGACAGAAGGAAACGTGCTGTGATCACGAAAGATGCTTCTCATTGAAATACATTAGTTTAAAGAATGTGCTGTACACGAATCAATAGATTAATTTCACGAACTGCCGTGAGACTGGGTTGGTATTGGTGTGGTCCCACTGTGTGACATCCGGGTCAAACTGGGCCTTTACCTCAATAACTTTGCTCATAACAATGAACAGGAACATAAGGATGCCGCTAGATGTCATAGATGGGCACACAAATGAATGTGAAAATCGTTGGCAATAACATTCTCCTCCATGGCAATCAGTGTTGGGAAGTAACCAGTTACATGTAACAGCATTACGTAATTTAATTACAAAATAAAGGTAACTGTAATCCGTTACAGTTACTGGGGGGGAGTGTAATTAAATTACAGTTACCTATGAAAATGTTCATGATTTCATTGGGGTTACATCTGACTATATTCTGTAAAAAGCTAGGCTAATTGTGTTGCTTTGCATGTTTTTCATGTGCACAATGTCGTCTTTTGCCATTTCCAGCCACAGCCGTTTAGTAAAGTTTGATGCTATTTTGATGATTTCGATTGGTTCTCCTGTTTGAATTTGCAGCGCCACCCGTCTGACAGTAGAAATGCTATCGACGTCGAAAATGTCAATGACCAACCTCAGGAAACACCTGCAGGTATGAAAGTTAAGTTAGCTTACAGTAACTGCAGTAAGGTTAACACTGCCAGGTTTAAACATTTGAAAATGATTAATAGTTTAGAAAAGTAATCAAAAAGTAATTAAATGTAATAAGTTGCATTACTTTGATAAAGTAATTGAAGTAGTTGCACTACTATTTACATTTTAAATAGGGTAATTTGTAATCGGTAACCTATTATACTGTCCCAACACTGATGGCAATGCTTGCATGGTAAGCAGAAGAAAGTGTGACCCATATACTTCCTGATATACAGTCTTTCACACATTTGATTGGCCAATACAATGGGTTGATCCTAGAACTGATGGTCCGGAGGGACGGGCGAAGGCATTACCCGCCCTACCCTGATACACTTTAGCATTTATTCCTCTCACTCCTCATGCCTAAACCTAACCATCCGACCAACCAATCAGAGGCCGGCCATGCCTCCGCCCGTCCCTCCGGACCATCCATTCTAGCATCGACCATTGCCAGGAATGATGGACTGCAGCACGATTTAAACCAAGATACATTTTTTTGGATGCCCCTGCAATTTTTTTATGATAGAGCCCTCTGCAGTGGCAACTCCTCTGCACCCAGTACAATGAAATGAGAAGATTGCATTTATTGCTGTAATGCTGTTCTCTGAATGTGACTTAAAGCCCCCAAAAACCTATTTTCTCACTCAGTTTCTTACTATGAGTAACAGCATTCTACACTGTGGCTTATTTAGTCATGAATACTAAATGTATTTACACTTCAGATTTGAAGGGACTACAATAAACAAAATGAATAATGCTGTGTTTCCTTGTTATTATCATCAATAGTGTAATGTACAGTATGGCCACCAGCAAAACACTGTGGCCACAGTAATAAAACAAAAGTTGAGAGTGAGACCTGTTTCCACAGCAGCTGCCAGCAAACTCGTGTTGTACAAATTGCATTCTCCACTTCACCACCTCTCTCCTACCACACATGAAGTCTTGTCTAGTGATTTCTGCTTTCAATGCCAACATGCAAAATGGCATGGTGCATCTGTGTGTGGGAGTGTGAACCAATCCTCAAGTGTGTTGTGTATTATGTCATTTCTAATGGTTACATTTGCATATGGTGTGCAGTGAGATGACATACAGTATTTATGCCCTCTATTTTAATCAATGTCATTATTTAAGCTCAAATAATCAGAATCCAAGTGATAAATTGTTGAAGCCAAAATAAGTAGAAGCTTACACATTTGCATACAGTGAGAGGAGAGATGTAATCAAATTAGTTAATGTCCGATTATGATCCGTCTGTCGTGTTAGTTTTATTTAATGGCTGCCAGATTTCAATTTACACATATGCCCATATGTTGGGTTGCATAACATGTTAGTATCTGTCTGCGAATGTTTTTGTGTGTGTGTGTGTGTGTGTGTGTGTGTGTGTGTGTGTGTGTGTGTGTGTGTGTGTGTGTGTGTGTGTGTGTGTGTGTGTGTGTGTGTGTGAGTGAGTGCATGCATGCATGCGTGCGTGCATTGCATCATTGCAACTATACATGAGCGCGCTTTTTTGAGACTTTAGCGTGCAGCCAGACTCTTCCATGGGGTTCATGTGCTTTAGTTATGAAAAATCTATAATGAGCTCCTGGAGATTTGAATTACAAATCACTAAAACCAATGGAGGTGTTACGACATGACAAGTGAAAATAGCGAAAAGAGGAGACCCTTAGACAGTTTTGTTTGGACACTATGTTGATGCACCACACATTGCTGGACCCCTCTGCAATCACAGCCACTAACAGACTTTTAATCAATGCAAGATTTCCACCGAGTACAGTGAAAACACTGGTGTATGTACTGCAGAGATTTCCAACTCGTCAAGGCATTTCTGGAAAACATGAGAATTCTACGCAGTGCACTCCACACAAGGAAAGTAAGCACATTAAGCAAGCTGGGCAAATTTGACAGTTCCATCCATCCATCCATCGTCGTCCGCTTATCCGTGGTTGGGTCGCGGGGGGAGCAGCTCCAGCAGGGGACCCCAAACTTCCCTTTCCCGAGCCACATTAACCAGCTCTGACTGGGGGATCCTGAGGCGTTCCCAGGCCAGGTTGGAGATGTAATCCCTCCACCTAATCCTGGGTCTTCCCCGAGGTCTCCTCCCAGCTGGACGTGCCTGGAACACCTCCCTAGGGAGGCGCCCAGGGGGCATCCTTACCAGATGCCCGAACCACCTCAACTGGCTCCTTTCGACGTGAAGGAGCAGCGGCTCTACTCCGAGCTCCTCACGGATGTCTGAGCTTCTCACCCTATCTCTAAGGGAGACGCCAGCCCCCCTCCTGAGGAAACCCATTTCAGCCGCTTGTACCCTGGATCTCGTTCTTTCGGTCATGACCCAGCCTTCATGACTATAGGTGAGGGTAGGAACGAAAACTGACCGGTAGATCGAGAGCTTTGCCTTCTGGCTCAGCTCTCTTTTCGTCACAACAGTGCAATAAACTGAATGTAATACCGCCCCCGCTGCCCGATTCTCCGACCAATCTCCCGCTCCATTGTCCCCTCACTCGCGAACAAGACCCCAAGGTACTTAAACTCCTTCACTTGGGGTAAGGACTCATTCCCTACATGGAGAAGGCACTCCATCGGTTTCCTGCTGAGAACCATGGCCTCAGATTTAGAGGTGCTGATCCTCATCCCAGCCGCTTCACACTCGGCTGCAAACCGATCCAGTGAGTGCTGAAGGTCACAGGCCGATGATGCCATCAGGACCACATCATCTGCAAAGAGCAACGATGAGATCCCCAGCCCACCGAACTGCAACCCCTCCCCACCACGACTACACCTCGATATCCTGTCCATAAATACTACGAACAGGATTGGTGACAAAGCGCAGCCCTGGCGGAGGCCAACCCTCACCTGGAATGTGTCCGACTTACTGCAGAGAACCCGGACACAGCTCTCGCTTTGGTCATACAGAGATTGGATGGCCCTGAGAAGGGACCCCCTCACCCCATACTCCCGCAGCACCTCCCACAATGTCTCCCGGGGGACCCGGTCATATGCCTTCTCCAGATCCACAAAACACATGTAGACTGTGTGGGCATACTCCCAGGCTCCCTCCAGGATCCTTGCTAGAGTAAAGAGCTGATCCGTTGTTCCACGACCAGGACGGAATCCGCATTGTTCCTCTTCAACCTGAGGTTCGACTATCGGCCGAACCCTCCTTTCCAGCACCTTGGAGTAGACTTTACCAGGGAGGCTGAGAAGTGTGATACCCCTGTAATTGGTACACACCCTCTGGTCCCCCTTTTTGAACAGGGGAACCACCACCCCAGTCTGCCACTCCTTTGGCACTGTCCCAGACTTCCACGCAATGTTGAGTAGGCATTAGGCAGCAAATTTGACAGTTGTTTTGGTAAATTATGCGATTGTCCAGATTGTTTACATAAATTATGGTAAAGAACTATAGTACAATGTATTAAACAACTTCCGCTTAATTGGAGTGGAAAGAAGGGTTACTGTTTAACTTTGTAAATTGGATATCAGAGTTGTGGCATCTAATCTTGTCTTGTACTAATGGAGTCTTAAGTTCTACTGTTGGCACGTAATACTGCACTTGCACTGTGCTGAAAGTGATTTCAAGTCTATTACTTTTTGTCTTTATTTTCCTTCTGATTGTGTTTTTAAATGTTGTTCTATACATTTCTTCGCTTTATGTAAAGTACTTTGAATTCCATGTATTTAAAAGATGCTATACAAATATACTTGCCTCACCTTAGACTTAGACAGCATTTGTAGATTTGTAAGTATGATGGGAAAGAAAGCCGTGGCTCAGTGGTAGAGCGGTTGCCTGCCAATCGGAAGGTTAATGGTTCGTGGACACTGAACCCAGAGTTGCTCCTGATGCTGCGCATCGGAGTGTAAATGTGTGTGAATGTTTATCTGATGATCAGGTGGCACCTTGTACAGCAGCCTCGGCCACAGTGTATGAATGTGTATGTGAATGATGAATGGTTCCTGTGCTATGTAAAAGCGCTTTAAGTAGTCGTTAAGACTAGAAAAGTGCTGTATAAATACAGTCCGTTTACATTACATTTAAACAAAAGTTGACACATCGACTCCAAAGCTCCTTCTGAAACATTAGGTATCTAAGATGATAAATTAGTATCTATGTGTAATCATTTTTTACATTTCTTTGGTTGCACATAATGTTGTCAGGTGTCAGGACTTTGCCCCTGTTGTGCAAATCAATAAAGTATACTTTCAGTGGGTTTATTGCCGTCACTTGGAAGTCGGAGAAGCAGCAGAGGGAGGTGGAACAGACAAACAGAATGAGGAGAGGCCTGAGGCAAGGTTTGCGTTTGTGTCTCTCGGGTCTGTTTCCTGTCTCCCTGCTGCCTACTTCCTGTCTGTCCATCACGGTGTGGCTGGGATTGGTTATGACACATAGCCTCCACGTAGACACAGAGGGTCACATTCACTGAGACTTTTGCGCTTTGTTTCAGGACACATTTTGGGCCTGGAGGCATGCGTGTTATCTTTCAAACAGGGGATACTGCATAGAAACAGCACTTTGTAATCTGTGTGTGCCTTGCGTGACATCAGTGAAGTACGCCTTATCTCTTACTGATGAAATTCAAGCATCAATGATGTACAAAGACTTTGTAAGCGTTATTTATTATGTTGAATTTCCTGGAGTTCACATAATTAGAGTAGGTCATTGTTTGCATTACATTTCTCTGCCTCTAAAGATGCAGATGCATTCGAGCCACCTCCACCCTTCACCTCCTCTGGTACGAGCATCTGCTGCATCAGTTGCTCCATCCTGCTGTGGTGGTCCTCCACCTGTTATGGTGACCCCGGGATTCCTCATTTCTGCAGAGATTGGTTAATGACTCACATCTATTTTAGGAGAAATAACCGCCCAAGTAATTAGCCACTTTCTGTAAATTGTCATGCAGATTGTGAGTGTGAAATGCACTGAAGACACAGCTACATTTGTGGTGCTCCTTTAATGCACATGTATCTGGCTCAGAGAGTTTATACCTTTTTCTATTGTTGACAAAGCAATCTCCACTCAAGGAGCTGTCAATCACTTGTTCTGGCGCCATCCACCATATCACTTCATCAGCAGGTGTCATGGAACTGTACATGTTCAAACTTTCCATTATTAGGGCATCTCGTCATGTCCATAGACATGAGAGTGGTGTCAATATTCTCATCTAACTCTTGGCAATGAAGTGAAAAATTGTATTTTTCCAAAATGTCAAACTATCCCTTTAAGTTACAATGAAAGCATCAAAGTTGTAATAAAATTGACTTTTGACTTTTCCCATGACGGTTCAATTCCGATAATGTTTCCAAAAAATGCATTTTTCATGCAATAGAGATAGTGGGTAAAGCATGACCATGTACATTTAGTACGTATATATGTTGTACTGGTAATATCCTCGCCACATGTGAGCTTTATCAATAAAAGCAGTATTGTGTATAAAAGAGTCATTGCTACTGTTGCCAACAGCTGCCATATGTAACACTAGCTTTTATGTCAATTTAAGCTCCCAACCTGTGTGCCCTGAATGAATTCATGTTATTGTTGTGATACTGTTGTTGCTGCTGTTCGGTCCATGACCACACCTATGGAACGCCAGACAGCCACGAGGAGAACAATCGTCATCGTGAGCAGTAAAGGCTTGTTTTATTATTGATACAAAAGATCTGCTTTTTCAGTAGCGTTGGTCTGTAATGGACTAGGACTACGGAGCTAAAGTGCTTTGACTAAGTGCTCCATCTGTCTCACTGTATCTAACACAGTTATAACTGTGTTTCCCAAAATAGAACAAAAGAACAAACTGACATTGGCAGAAGCTCTCAAACTCTCATCTTTCCGTACAGAAACTGATGCATCTACCGATGAGGACAGTGGAAAGGCAGCTCTTACAAATGTGCTCTAACTACAGATCAATCTACCAACAGTACACAGAAATATTCAGGCCCGTCGCGACAAGGCAAGCAAACCAAGCAAATGCTTGGGGCCCCGAGCTGGCATGGGGCCCCAAGACAACGACTGGTTAAGAATAAAATGCAACGACAAACTGTGAGCGCCCCTTTGATAGTCAATGCAGTAAAGTGCAATGACACTGTTATCGGGATCCCCCTCAAGGGGCCCCTCTCGTGATCTCTGCTGCCTCCTCGGTCGGCAGTCATCATGAAGCGGAATTTTGCTTCAGGAAGCCAGAAAAGGAAGAAGAGAAAGGAAGAGGAGGATAAGAAAAAACAAGATAGTGGTAAGTGATAAATTACACTGGGTAAAATAGCTCTACTTGTCTTGGTGTAATTTTGCAGCAGGTAGGCTAGCAAAAATATGTTTATGTTAGCTAACGTTACCTGTAACCTGCCTGATGGCAAATGCTGCTTGTGACGAACAGTTAGTGCAACTTTTTTTTCGAACGGACGGAATATGGTTACGTACTACTGTAATATGTTTTTTAACGGGATAAGGAAGACGCAGATCTGTTCCAGAATCACTGTTTATTGTATTTAATGACATGACATTGCTTTGTAATAGGTTTTGATGAAAGTGGCATAACGTTAACATGCTATACTAACTATTCCACCGTGATAATATTTACCAAATGGGGGTTTAATCATTACCCGATACCTAATATATTATATGATAGATATAACGTGTGTTAATTTACAGCACTACTAATAATTAGTAAACATTTAATTATAATTTCATTGTTTGTTAACAGTAAAAAGACTGTTTGCTAACAGTTAAATGACAATTAACTAAAGATTAATTAACTATCAATTTACCATCTATTAATGATTGTTATTATAAAGTGTTACCATCTTTTCTTTCTCCCTCAAGGTGCTTTGCTTAAATGTCTCAGCCCTCAGGCTCTTCCTAAGGATACCTCCACTGATGAAGGTAGAGTGAATTTCTCTCACTGAGCTGAGCTGTTAATAGTGACCTCTTTCAATATGCTAACAGTGAAATGGTAAAACGTACTTCACAGGTAATTTCAGATTTTTTTTTCAATTTTCCCAGCTACACCATCAACTTCATCTTCAACATCAACAGATGCATCACTTCTCAGTGCTGATGTTTCCTCTATAGCACAAGGTACCACCACAAGCTCTATAATTACAGCTGATATCCTGCACAGCCCAGAGTTTAAACTGATAAGTGGTTGCTGTCATATTGTTAGAAAAAAACAGTGCAAATCACTATTGAATTCCCACCAAACTGTGTAAATACGAGTCACTTTTGCCCATGGACATTTCAGAATTTATAATATACAATAGTGCCTGTCAAATTTCTACGTGCACAGTTTATGCAACAGCAGTTTATGCACTGTAAACCTTTTTTTATTTATATAAAGTGTGGGTGAACTTAAACTTTACGGCTATGCTGTGGTTCCTGTAGGCTTTGCATGCGTGCGGGGCAGGGGATTGGGGGGGCCTCCATGTCCATTTTGCTTGGGGCCCCCAAATTCCTTCAAACAGCCCTGGAAATATTCATTCACAAAAATATTAGTGATGATGATTATATAGCAGTGGAATATTAACAAGTGATGTTCAGAGGCAGCATTCAGCCTGGTAGTGTAATTTATCGCTGAGAGGAGAGGGGACATTTACTACATCAAAAAGCCTTTTTAAAAGTGGATTTGAAGGGAAATGTGAAGGTAATTTGTGATTCAGCTCTTGAGTGTAAGCACCAAATAATGGAATTAACCAGCTCCAATTCAAAGAATGTCAGTGCCAGCCTCAAAAAAAGACCATGTTCTCTGACAAGAAAGAAGAAAACAACAAAGAAAACAAAAAGATGACCTAAAACAATATATGGTATTTTACGTTTTGTGGACATTTTGTGACCTGGTATTAAATACACCACCCTTTCACCTGAGGTGTACCAACAGTCCTATAAAGCTTTGGTGGTCTGTTAAAGCACTTTCAGCTACTTCCACAAAAAGTCATTTGTAAGTAATCTGGCAGTATTGATTCATCACACAGCACATAGTCTCGCTTTGCCAGACCCTCCTCCAAAGCACGCTGAAGGAGGGTCTGGCTACTCCACATAGCATTCGGGGATGGGAGGAAAACGTGCTCTGGTTTATTGGCATTCCTTTAAACCAATCACAATCGTCTTGGGCGGTGCTAAGCACCGGAGAAAAGCTGCGGTGCCGCTGCAAAATAGGCTCGGAAGGAACTTGTTTTGGTGGAACACGTGTACGTTTAAAAGATGTTTTAGTCATGCAACAGAAAAGTCAGATTAGACACAGTCTAGCTTGCTGTCTGGATTTACCCTGCAGAAATCGACCGGAGTTTAAAATGCCAACACAACGGAAGTCCAAGGCAACGGACATCCGGCCTAAATGAGTGAAATCCGGCGGATTTTCCGGTTGCAACAGAGCAATCCCGGAAGTGGAATGCCAAGGATATACAGTAGACTACACAGCACATAACATTCTTCCATTTCATTACCACATGCACACTTTGTTACGGGTAGGGGATTTAAAGGACCCAAATGCAGAGAGAGAGGCAGGCAGGCAGGTGATGGTAGGATCTGCTCACGGATTTATTAAAACAAAAGCTGGGTGCAAACAAACAGAGTAATCCAAAAAAGGAAGCAGACAAAAACAAGGAATCCAGACTGGGGCAGGGAAAAATAAAAATCCAGAATAAAGGACAAAAAACAGGAAACTCACTGGACAGGCAAGAACAGGCAAGAACAGGCAAGAACAGGCACAAACTCAGAGGGACACAGGAGCAAAACGATCGGACGAAGGACAAAGGAAACTCAGGGGCTAAATAAACTGGCTAACGAGGAAACAAGAGGCAGGTGACACAAGGGCTGGGGAACAGGTGGCAAACATCAGGTAATCACACAGGCGGGAAAACACAGGAAGTAGAACTAGACAACACAAGGGCAGACAGACAACTTTTCAAAATAAAACAGGAAATGGGAAGGGACTAACAGAGAACATGAAAAGAACTAAATACAGAAACTTGACAACACTAGACAAAAACCACAGAACATAGACGAAGGGGAAATACAGAAAAAGCAAAAAACCAACAAGGGAAATACACACAACCACGACAGAACCCCCTCCTCAAGGGACGGATTCCAGACGTCCCTAAAGAAAAAGAAACAAACAGAAAACTACCCAAGGAGGGCGAGAGTCCGGAGAAGGAAAAAAGGGCGACTGGGGCATAGGGAACAGAGAGCCCTAGGGGCACAAGGCACTGGGGACACAGGGAACACGGAGCACTGGGGACACAGGGCACTGGGGACACAGGGAACACGGGGCACTAGGGACACAGGGAACAGAGGGCACTAGGGACACAGGGCACTGGGGACAAAGGGGACACAGGGCACTGGGGACAAAGGGGACACGGGGCACTAGGGACAAAGGGGACACGGGGCACTAGGGACACAGGGGACACGGGGCACTAGGGACACAGGGAACAGAGGGCACTAGGAACAGAGGGCACTAGGAACAGAGGGCACTGGGGACAAAGGGGACAGAGAGCACTAGGGACACAGGGAACACGGGGCACTGGGGACACAGGGCACTAGGGACACAGGGAACACGGGGCACTAGGGACAAAGGGGACAGAGAGCACTAGGGACACAGGGCACAGGGACACAGGGGATAGAGGGCACTGGGGCACAGGGGACAGAGGGCACTGGGGCACAGGGGACAGAGGGCACTGGGGCACAGGGGACAGAGGGCACTGGGGCACAGGGGACAGAGGGCACTGGGGCACAGGGGACAGAGGGCACTGGGGCACAGGGGACAGAGGGCACTGGGACTCCGGGCACTGGGGAACAGGGGACAGAGGACACATGGGTCACAGGAAACGAAGGGCGCTGGGGCACAGGGAGCGAAGGGCGCTGGGGCACAGGGAGCGAAGGGCGCTGGGGCACTGGGAGCAAAGGGCGCTGGGGCACAGGGAGCAAAGGGCGCTGGGGCACAGGGAGCAAAGGGCGCTGGGGCACAGGGAGCATAGGGCGCTGGGGCACAGGGAACGAAGAGCACTCAGGACTCAGGGACTGGGAACTGGGGAGTGAGGACACACGGGACTGAACAGACTTGGACGAGACAGACGCAGACTGGACACATGCAGACACAGACAAGACAGATTCAGACAGAACAGACGCGGATGGGACTGACGCAGACGGGACAAACATAGAAGGGACCGATTCGGACTTAGGGGGAGGGAAGGTAACAGGGACACGGACCGTGAGGGGGACAGAGACGGGCATGGTGACGGGAACAAAGACGGGCACTTTGATATAGACAAGGACGGGCACGGTGACATAGACAAAGACGGGCACGGTTACAGGGACGGGGACGGGCACGGTGACAGGAACGGAGATGGGCACGGTGACGGGGATGGAGACGGGCACGGTGACGGGGATGGAGATGGGCACGGAGATGGGCATGGTGACGGGGATGGAGACGGGCACGGTGATGGGGACAGACAGAATGGGTTTGGGGACGCCGGAGCCCGGCAAGGTACGAGGGGGAAAAGGCATGGTCCGGTTAGGGAAGCCGGACACCAGTTCGGGGGAGCGGTTAGCTAGCCGGGGGTCTGGGAGGCCGCTAACCGACCGGGGAACGTGGAGGCCGCTAACCGGCCGAGGAAGAGGGAGACAGAAAGCCGGCCGGGGAAGGGGAAGACCGCTAGCCGGCCGGGACTCGGGGGGCTTTGGGGAACCGCTAGCCGGCCGGGGAAGGGGGAGACCTCTAGCCGGCCGGGGAAGGGGGAGACCGCTAGCCGGCCGGGGAAGGGGGAGATCGCTAGCCGGCCGGGGAAGGGGGAGATCGCTACACGGCCGGGGAAGGGGGAGACCGCTACACGGCCGGGACTCGGGGGGCTCTGGGGAACCGCTAGCCGGCCGGGGAAGGGGGAGACCGCTAGCCGGCCGGGGAAGGGGGAGACCGCTAGCCGGCCGGGGAAGGGGGAGACCGCTAGCCGGCCGGGGAAGGGGGAGACCGCTACACGGCCGGGACTCGGGGGGCTCTGGGAGACCGCTAGCCGACCGGGACTCGGGGGGCTCTGGGAGACCGCTAGCCGGCCGGGACTCGGGGGGCTCTGGGAGACCGCTAGCCGGCCGGGGAAGAGGGGGACCGCTACACGGCCGGGACTCAGGGGGCTCTGGGGGGCCGCTACACGGCCGGGACTCAGGGGGCTCTGGGGGGCCGCTACACGGCCGGGACTCAGGGGGCTCTGGGGGGCCGCTACACGGCCGGGACTCAGGGGGCTCTGGGGGGCCGCTACACGGCCGGGACTCAGGGGGCTCTGGGGGGCCGCTACACGGCCGGGACTCAGGGGGCTCTGGGGGGCCGCTACACGGCCGGGACTCAGGGGGCTCTGGGGGGCCGCTACACGGCCGGGACTCAGGGGGCTCTGGGGGGCCGCTACACGGCCGGGACTCAGGGGGCTCTGGGGGGCCGCTACACGGCCGGGACTCAGGGGGCTCTGGGGGGCCGCTACACGGCCGGGACTCAGGGGGCTCTGGGGGGCCGCTGCACGGCCGGGACTCAGGGGGCTCTGGGGGGCCGCTGCACGGCCGGGACTCAGGGGGCTCTGGGGGGCCGCTGCACGGCCGGGACTCAGGGGGCTCTGGGGGGCCGCTGCACGGCCGGGACTCAGGGGGCACTGGGGGACCGCTGCACGGCCGGGACTCAGGGGGCACTGGGGGACCGCTGCACGGCCGGGACTCAGGGGGCACTGGGGGACCGCTGCACGGCCGGGACTCAGGGGACTCTGGGGGGCCGCTGTACGGCCGGGACTCAGGGGACTCTGGGGGGCCGCTGCACGGCCGGGACTCAGGGGACTCTGGGGGGCCGCTGCACGGCCGGGACTCAGGGGACTCTGGGGGGCCGCTGCACGGCCGGGACTCAGGGGACTCTGGGGGGCCGCTGCACGGCCGGGACTCAGGGGACTCTGGGGGGCCGCTGCACGGCCGGGACTCAGGGGACTCTGGGGGGCCGCTGCACGGCCGGGACTCAGGGGACTCTGGGGGGCCGCTGCACGGCCGGGACTCAGGGGACTCTGGGGGGCCGCTGCACGGCCGGGACTCAGGGGACTCTGGGGGGCCGCTGCACGGCCGGGACTCAGGGGACTCTGGGGGGCCGCTGCACGGCCGGGACTCAGGGGACTCTGGGGCCGGAAAAGCCTCCAGGGCAGTCTCTGGGGCGCTGACCAACAAAGTCTCTGGGGCGCTGACCAACAAAGTCTCTGGGGCGCTGACCAACAAAGTCTCTGGGGCGCTGACCAACAAAGTCTCTGGGGCGCTGACCAACAAAGTCTCTGGGGCGCTGACCAACAAAGTCTCTGGGGCGCTGGAGACCGGCGTAGACTCTGGGAGAACGGTCAGCGTAGACTCTGAGAGAACGGTCAGCGTAGACTCTGAGAGAACGGTCAGCGTAGACTCTGAGAGAACGGTCAGCGTAGACTCTGAGAGAACGGTCAGCGTAGACTCTGAGAGAACGGTCAGCGTAGACTCTGAGAGAACGGTCAGCGTAGACTCTGGGAGAACGGTCAGCGTAGACTCTGGGAGAACGGTCAGCGTAGACTCTGGGAGAACGGTCAGCGTAGACTCTGGGAGAACGGTCAGCGTAGACTCTGGGAGAACGGTCAGCGTAGGCTCTGGACTGCTGGACGTCAGCGGAGGTTCAGGGACACAGATCAGCTCAGGCTCGGGGTCACTGGACAGCAAGGGCTCTAGTCCGCTGGACAGAGGGTGAAGCTGGGAATGGCGTTGGGACCGGTTACGGCCACGTCCCCTCTTGCGACCACGTTTGACACTGGTCAACTCAGGCTCGGGGACAGAAGGGTTGCACGTCAGCTCAGGGTCAAAGGAGCTGCACGTCAGCCCAGGGTCAGGGGAGCCGCATGCCAGCCCGGGAACAGAAGGGTTGCATGTCAGCTCGGGAACAAAGGGATTGCAGGGGAGGTCAAACTCCCTGGCAGTCGCCTGCCAGCGAACCTCCATAATATGTTTAGCCAGGGCGGGGTTCCTCTCATGGAGCCCGCGTAACATCCCCAGCAACTGCTCCCCGTCATTGTCCAAAGGGTGAAACAATGGTTCAAACCTCACCGCTGCTGGGTCCATGTTGGTCCGATCGTTCTGTTACGGGTAGGGGATTTAAAGGACCCAAATGCAGAGAGAGAGGCAGGCAGGCAGGTGATGGTAGGATCTGCTCACGGATTTATTAAAACAAAAGCTGGGTGCAAACAAACAGAGTAATCCAAAAAAGGAAGCAGACAAAAACAAGGAATCCAGACTGGGGCAGGGAAAAATAAAAATCCAGAATAAAGGACAAAAAACAGGAAACTCACTGGACAGACAAGAACAGGCAAGAACAGGCAAGAACAGGCAAGAACAGGCACAAACTCAGAGGGACACAGGAGCAAAACGATCGGACGAAGGACAAAGGAAACTCAGGGGCTAAATAAACTGGCTAACGAGGAAACAAGAGGCAGGTGACACAAGGGCTGGGGAACAGGTGGCAAACATCAGGTAATCACACAGGCGGGAAAACACAGGAAGTAGAACTAGACAACACAAGGGCAGACAGACAACTTTTCAAAATAAAACAGGAAATGGGAAGGGACTAACAGAGAACATGAAAAGAACTAAATACAGAAACTTGACAACACTAGACAAAAACCACAGAACATAGACGAAGGGGAAATACAGAAAAAGCAAAAAACCAACAAGGGAAATACACACAACCACGACACACTTAGGCATACAACCTGCCTCCGTAGCCAGGTTTGACAGACTTCAACTATGCTAAACTGTCTGTTAGGATGAGTCTTTAAATCTGTTAGATTGTGATTGACGCATACATGCGTGCGTGCATGCATGCATACAGGAAGAGATTAGAGGGTCAGTACTGACGTCACAGATGGGTTTGACTCATAATAGGCAGACATTTTGAGTAATCCTAGCAGAAAAAGCACAGCTGGAATTAATAACATTAATGACAGCTCTGTTTCATTACGTGTAGTAGTGAGCAAAAAAAGCACCAGGACCTCCATTAAATGGAATGCAGCCATCATTAATGTTAATGAAAAAAAAAGGTATATTAGCCACTGATGGTATACACTTAGGAGCCACCAGTGGAGCAATTTTTACAGTGGCGACACAATGCAAGTAGCATGATGTGTAACAATTTGGAGCTTGGGCAGTAGTCCAACTAATCGTCCCGTCCCAAAAGAAACAAAAACATCACTGATGGACGAACAGTAACATCATCAAGTCAAAACTGCAACAAGAAGCGCCAGGCTCTCAGGTTTCACACAAATAAGGCTTAAAATAGGCAATACTTAAACCTAGTATTTGTGGAGTAAGAATAACCTCAAGCGTTTGATTGCCCAGTTCCAGTGTCCTCCATATGCACTCAGACTTTAGGTACGTGTGGGCTCAGAGCGTGGGCTTTTTGATCTCTTTATGCAAATCTGCAGACTTTAAGGGGGAAAAAACACAATGCATAGTGTTGTGACGTAAAGTCAGCAAAGGCAGTGAAAAAGCGCATCTTGAAAAATCCATACAGTTGTCAATATGACATTTTCCTTTTAACAATAAACACACACGTCGCTGTTCTTTGTCTTATGCCTGGCCCACACTAAAAGATTTTTTTGTGTTTTTTTTTTGAGAAACATAATGACATGTGATGATATATTTAACAGTTGTGTTTCTATAGTGTCGGGAGAGCAACAATTTGGCTAGAACAGCACACCACACACTAACAGATTCCATTAACAAACAACTAGAGTCCCGAATCTCAAAACCGGAAATCTCACACAATCAACCCTTCTCAGCTGTAACTGAGAGCGGGTCTGGTAAAGCTTCATTCACAGCCCATTTCCAAAGGGGCGTCACCAACAGACGCCGCTCAAATGCCTCTGGGCGCAACTGGATAGTCCTTCAACCAATCAGAACAACGATCCAGGTGATGTAGCAGCGACAGCGGCATCAACGGGTTGCTGCGCTTCGGTGGCCGCCATGTTGAATGTAAACAAAAAGCTGCTTGCCATTGCTGCGCTATCGTCATCGTGTAAAGCCCGCCTCAACGGTTGTGATTGGTGCCTCGATTTAGAAAAATTGGAAATGGGCTTGAATGGGCTCTTGGTCAGACGGACTTGCAGAGCAAATCTCAAATTTGCCGGAAGTTTGTCAGGGTTTTCCCAGGCTAGGAAAGGGGGGACGCAGGCCCAAAATTGGCTTGATTCTCGTGTGGAGTGTACCCTGCATTAACAAACACTCCAGGGCCACGTTTAGCCCCGACAAAAGGTAGCAACATGTTTATTTAAACTGAAACAGGGGTGCGTTGAACCCCTACAGCCACGTCTCTGCTGATTGGGTATCACAAAACCAATAAAGACACACCCACCTGTTGGAGCCATTTATGCTATTTTATGTTATTTCATATTTTGTTAGTATAATTAACTATGATTTATTATGATAGTGCATGGTTCTGTCTGTCACGGGTGATTTGTGACCTTATTTTCCTGTGCTCCAGGATCAGTCTCCTCGGCCCGCCTGGATCCGCCTGCCTTCCCTCAGCCACTCAAGCTCGCTCATCTGCCTCGCTCCAGCATCTCCAGCCATTACCCCTAACTACCAACCCCCTGCCACAGCCAGCAGCCTGAAATATCAGCCTCACACTTTACTGTGTATAGAAATGTCTTTGTCCAGGTTCACAAAGTGCTGTCACATTTATCAGACAGCCCTCATACCCTCCTGTACTCACACACTACAGTGATGTCACAGGTGACGTTATCTGCCATTGATTCAAGTCTGTGAGGGCTCAGTGCTGAGGGCTTAGCGGGGACATTGAAACTGGTCCATAGAACTTATTGGCAGCAAAACACACCCTAGGAATAAGCACTACCATCTTATGTGACTGGTAAACAATAGCTGTGCTCCAGTCATTGATTGTCTGTATTAAATATAAGCAGCATGATGTCAACTTATCTTTACAAACCCATCAGGGAGATATAGTTACTGAAGAAATTCACATTTCTGTCTGATATTTAAAGGACATGATCACAGTACCTGAACTTGACCTGAACCTGAACAGAACCAACAGAGAATATTAAGTTAATCAAGTGTCATGTGTTACAGTACATTTCAAAGGTAAGAACTTTACTGATGCCATGAAAGCCAACACAAATCTCATGGTGACTACAAACTGACACGCACACATACACACCTCTTTCTTTAGTGGCCAGACAGCGTTATCCACTGTGTGTGTGTGTGTGTGTGTGTGTGTGTGTGTGTGTGTGTGTGTGTGTGTGTGTGTGTGTGTGTGTGTGTGTGTGTGTGTGTGTGTGTGTGTGCACGCGCGCGCATGATAAAAAGAAAAAGAGGGGCAGAGTGTGTTTTTGTGTGTGAGAGGGAGAGAGGGTGAAATCATTAAATCCTGGCATTGAAAAGGGAGCTCAACCAGTGTTAGGAGAGAAAGGGAGAAATGGTGTTGTGCAGATCAACAGCACCCCCTGTGTCTAAATTCCAGAATTGCATCTTCTCTGTGAAAATGTATCTATCTCTTTTTATCTATCTATCTATCTGTCTATCTATCTATCTATCTGTATATCTATCTATCTATCTATCTGTCTGTCTGTCTGTCTGTCTATCTATCTATCTATCTATCTATCTATCTATCTATCTATCTATCTGTCTGTCTGTCTGTCTGTCTGTCTGTCTGTCTGTCTGTCTGTCTGTCTGTCTGTCTGTCTGGCTGGCTGTCTGGCTGTCTGGCTGGCTGGCTAGCTAGCTATTCTTTTTATCTACTGTATCTTCTATCTATTTCTATTATACTAAGTGCCTTTCTAGTTGATATTCTGTCTGCCTGCTAATGATGCCATAATTATCTGTCTTTAATAGCACTCAGCAACCCCAAAGGACATGCACAAAGAGTAAAGGGAAAGAATAAAAGGAGAGACACACACAGAGATGAGTTTCATCATCACACAGATGAAGACATCAGTCTGTCCTCTGAGGGGAATTTGATATTACATTTGAACCCCAACAGGGGCAGCAGCCAAGAGAGACAGGCAGAGGGATAATACACAGTCTATGAGGGGAGCAGGGAGTGCTTTTCACTTTACGTTGTAGTAGATGCTACAGTATATGCAGCGAACGGAAGTAGATAAATCATAGCCACATTCCTTTTGAACCATTTGTCTGATTGTATTAGGGTTAATATTAGTCTGATATTTTGACATGCCAGCTACTGATACCAAGAGCTACTTTCCTCACCCAAGACTCTGCCTGTAAAGGCTCTGACACACCAGCCCGACGGCCGACCATCGGCAAAAAAGGCAGTCGGACTAATCAGTCTCCCAGAGTTGGTCAAAAAAGTGCCTCGGAACACGAGCACGAGACGTAATACGTCTCCATAACAGCAGGTGGCGCTAATCTGTATTGTCACCCAAAAAATGAAAACCGGAAATGACAAAAGCGTCACGTGGGTCTGGCTTCTCCCGGATTTTAAAGCCAGACCATAATGGCGGCTCGGCAATCTCATATTTTACGAAAATAGTTCACTGAAACATGTTTCTGAAAACATTTTAAGCGAGAAATAAGCCGTGCAGTTGCTGAATCGGTCTTTGTTTCAGATCGACAAAGGTCAGTTTAAAAGATTTTCGTCAGATTTTGAGAGGCGTTCTTCACGCTCATCCCGCTCGTCATTTCCGGTAATTGGTCATTGAGTCCGACTGCCCACTGGCTGATTCAACATGTCACATCGGCCCAAATGAAGGCTGACGGCTCCTCCGACTGACGACGACACGGAACACACCAAACAGACTCGAGTCACCGACCTCGCCAGACTGTCCGACGGCCGATAATCGGGTTGGTGTGTCAGCGCCTTAACACAGACTAACAGGACTATACATTGCATGGCTGTTCTATAACGGGTCTTCAAACCACACTTTTTCTGGCCCCACACCTGGCACCAGTTTGTCATGCCCTGCAATCACCTGTCAAAACTCACCTGTTTACACTAATGACAAAAAAAACTTTTTTTCCTACCTGTTTTACAGAGTTGTTTTTTTTAAGGAACTTAGAAATGATATTCTGGCAAAACCTTTTTTCCATCTGTTCTTTAGTCATGAACACAGAAGAGAAAACAAGTTAGATCAGACTAAGAAAATGGATCACCAGACATTTTTCTTTCTCACTTGCCTTTCAGGTCTTCAGTAGCAAACACATTTTATTATCAGATGCAAACAATATTCCACCACATCACAGTTAGACACAATGTGGAAAATAGTGCAAGTTAATTGGTATGAACAGAGCAAAAAAATCAAAATGCATGGCTGTGTCTGCAGTACACAACACATTAACAGTTACACACACACACACACACACACACACACGCTCAGATGCTGTCTTTCAGAGAAATTGCACTATTAAATATTTACATGATTGGCTTCACTCCTCTGATGAATTCAAATTGAATAGCGCATTGACCCTTCTTGTGTGTGTGAGCTTGGATGTTTGTGTGTGAGACATTAAAAAATTAAAAACTGATAGCACATTCTGTCCGCCTCCATTCGGTGGAACTCTCTCACTCTCTCTCTCTCACACACACACACACACACACACACATACACACACACACACATACACACATACACACTCACACACACACACACACACATACACACTCTCACACACATACACACACACACACACACAGTGTATTCATGGTATTCATTTGGACTAAATTAATTACCAAAGTCCTAATCCAAACCTCCCTCCACACTCTACATTTATCCTGATCCCCAAAATATGGCTTAGGTTGTGTTGGGCTTTGTTAATACAGAGGTCAGTCCATAGTTTAATCTATCAGTGGAGTGAGACTAATCGTGTGAATATTTAATGCTTCCATTTCTATGTATAACTGCCTCTGAGTCACTCTTCACTCTTTCTGTGTGTGTGTGTGTGTGTGTGTGTGTGTGTGTGTGTGTGTGTGTGTGTGTGTGTGTGTGTGTGTGTGTGTGTGTGTGTGTGTGTGTGTGTGTGTGTGTGTGTGTGAGATGGTTAAACCACCCATCTCACAGAGTCAGTGATTTCCTAATGAGAGTGTTGAGTTTAGGCAGAAACTGTTGTGACCTTTACGAGTGAGAAAGTCGGAGGAGGAGACCAATTAATGCGCAAGTTTTCATGTAGTTTAATGAATCCCTCGGGATGACAGCGCAGTAAACCACACTGTAGGCTGAAAGAAGTTTCAGAACTTCTCACCCTAATGCGTCTGAATGAGATCTTTTTATATTCTTGGCCAATAAAAGAAGGAAATGTGTTTTCTTAGCTAAATAAATTCTTTAGATGTAAACAGATAAAAACACTATTAAAGAGCAATTTACAGTATAACAACCCAAGCACTGTTGGGTTGGGTTGCAGGTGCAACAAACAAGGTGTAAACAGACCAGAGAGGGTAATGAAACATTGCTTTTCAGTCTGATGCTAAGTATTTACTGAACTGAATTGAAGTTTTAATTGCGCTGTGTCCACTAATTACAGAGAAAATAGAGAGTTTAAGAGATTTTTATTTATTTTTTATTTGCACAATAAAATCAAGACAACAGAAACACAACAACAAACACATATGCAGCATTTCCAAAACAAACGCCAGCTAGTTGAGTCAACCTCCTGTCAAAGGTGTAAAGAATTCTACATTGATGTTAATATTATAATTACACAATCCAGATAGTATTGCAGATAATTGCTATTCTCCAAGCATTACACTGTGTCAACATAGAAGGCTTTCAGCCACATTTTTCAGACCTCCGTATGTGTGCCTCTGTTTTAATCAATACAGCTATATGCACGTAAATGCGACCCAAAGTGTATTTTAACACTTCAAGTCTATTTTCTTCTGTTGTGCGTGCATATAATGATTGTGTATTGACCTACACTCAGTACTGTGCCTGTGTCTATCCTGCATAGCAACAGAGGGAGCACTCTCTTCTCTACTTCTCTTCATAGTCGTCAGATTCATCTACCAACCCTTATAGAGCTGGCTCAGGTCTGCCTTGGACCAGCTCTTAGTTATGCTGTTATAGGTCTAGACTGCAGGGGGACTTCCTTTGACACACTGAGCTCCTCTCTCCTCTCTCTTTCCATCTGTGTGCATTCATGTCCCAGTAATGCTTGTTACTAACTTAGCTCCGGGGAGCATATTCCCTGGAGTCTTTATGTTTTCTCGACTCGCAATAGTCCCTGGATTAGGGTGACACCAAAATCATGGTTGCAGCTGCTGCCGTGGTCCTGCTCGGTGCCCTGCCACGCCCTACTATGCCCTTCTACGCCCTGCTATGCCCTGCTACGTCCTGCAGTGCCCTGCAGTGCCCTGCTACTCCTTGCTATGCTTTTTTCTAATGAAAATGTTGAGAATCACTTCAATGCAAGTAGGGTAAATTGATTAAGTTAGAACAAATCAATAAGCCACACACAAGCGCTCTTATGGAACACACAGTGATAGGCTTTTATACTAATGCAGGATCATTAACACATTTCAAGGTTTTCCTGAGGCAGCATAACAAGCTTGAAATGGGTTGGTTTTCTCTGTATGTTCAACACAAGTGTATCACTTTGTCCCATATGCACCTTATTGATTTGCACCCACTAAGCAATTAATCCATTTTCAGCCCTTGCACTGAAGCAGCTTCAAACCTTCTAGTTTCCAGGTCAATAGTCTCATTTATTACCTAACAGTAACATATGATATATAACTGGCTCATGAAGCTTCTTTACCAAAAAATGTCACATCAACACAACGTTAAAGTAGCATGTATGCTCCTCTTGTAGGCAATCGTATTTCTTGCTAAAATTAGGCATACATTTGACTTTATTCTGCTGTCGCACTTATTTTGAGTCACTATGAAAATACCAGTGACATAATTCTTACTACATGCAACAGAAATGCATCTTAACAGCTTGAGCTTTACACTTCCACTACATTTCAGTCCATTACCACTAAACACTGATATATTAAAAAAAAAGAATATATATGTAGGAATAAGACTGAGTCTACAGCCAAGCTAGTGGGTCTGTATTTAGAAACAGCAGTGCTTTGAGCCAAATGCTAAAGTTAGCATGCCAGCATGCTTAAAGTGACAATGTTAACTTATATTTAGCTGGTGTGGTGTTTGTCATGCTAACCATTTTGCTAAGCATGTTAGCATGCTAATATTTTCTAATTAGCACCAATCCCAATGTACAGCTGAGGCTGGTTAAGATTTCAAAGGGCACTAAATAAAAGATTAAGGGATCACCAAAGTTATTACAATTCATCCTAAGGCACACATAAATGTGTGTACTAAATTTCATGGCAATCCATCCAATAGCTGTGAGTTGAGACATATCAATCACACAAATGTAAACCTTGCAGTGTTGCTAGAGGAAACGTCACAGGATTACCGAAGTCAGTAGGTTTGATCCTCGGGGGACTGCAAGTCTGTAAAAACCTCCATTGCAATCCGTCCAATAGTTGTCGAGATATTTCAGTCTGGATCAAAGGGGTGGCTCGACTGATCAACATTGCTATTGCGTGTGGAAACCATGTTGAACATCTTTGTTTAGCATGTTAACATGGTAACGGCTGCTACTTACTGTAGCACTAAACACATAAGGGGTTAATGGGAATGGAGTGGTGGATCAACCGACCGATCAGCATTTCCATTCCAAGAACTGCAGCACTGGCATGGTTAAAAAATGAAAAAGGTGATAAATTGACTCAACATAATGTATATACTTTATCACCCCTTGTCGTAACACACATGTAAACGTGTGAACGCACATACTGCTTTTTAAGCCTTTCTCTTAAAAGTAACTAACTGCTTCTTCAGCTAGACTTTATTGTTTTTTTTATTGTACGTTACTTCTTGGGTTTGTTCCAAGGACACATTGGTAAATGGCAGAGTGAGGGGAAAGGCAGCAACAACATCAAAGCATTGTTTCCTTATTGTTTCCAGGAATTTATTTTAGGGCAACAATTGACCATGAATTTTTAAATGCCCCTCAAATTGCCACTATGAGTCCAAAGCGGTGCTACATTAATGGTGCCTTAATAAACAACATGATACCTGGCTGACAGTGCTGTTCCCAGAGTTCAATAAAGGAATAAAGTGATTTTATTTTTCCACTGAAAGGAAAGCAGAATAAATTAGTATCAGAAGCAAAGAAAGCATTGTTTTGTCAGTTTTATTTAAAGGGGAACTATGCAGTTTTTTTTAGCTTAATTTACCGTAACTGAACAGCTTCAGAGTCATTGGAATGGTTATATGACTTTTTTCGAGTTGAATGGTGGTCGTCTCACTTCCCCCTAGCGCCTGTGAGCGGAAAAACCACCCTTGCAACTTTCGGCCGGCGAACCGCCGCCCTCAGTGTCAGGAAGTATGCCGTGATATCAGGTCTCGCCATGTAACGAATTGCTTAACGGCACTGCACACATACTCCCATTCAGGAACCGGCTAACAAGGTAGAGATGGAGTTTTTCCACTCTATCGCCATGGCTGAGCCGGCAAAAAAGAGGCAGAAAGCTAGGAAAGCATCGTCGGAGGAACAGAGAAAGAGGAAACGGCAGACTGACCGAGCGAGGAGTCAGACACAAGTAAACATAGGAGCTGCCAAATATCTATTCTGAAGCTGTAGGGGGGGGCTCTATAGAGAAACCTGCCAGCAAAAAGCAAGAAAACAGCGAAGAAATGGCCAAAACTGCATAGCGCCCCTTTAAGAGTGAGGTAAAAGGGCAGAGAAAATAATCACATTAGATGACTGTTTCTCGTGTCTCATTCCTCAGAATAGCAAGTGTGCCGTCCTCAAGTACAATTTTCTCTTAGAAGCTATCATGTTGAGCAATAATGTATAAAAGCTGTGCATGAATCACTCTGGCTTTAATTGTTAAAAACCTCAACATTTATTTGACTTGACAATTATATTGATCTACTTTCTGGGACTAGAGGCAAGTTAATGATTTAACTTGGTGGAAAGTTGAATTGTCACTGCAGGAGGCACTTAACTGAGTCAATATCAGTGAGTTTCCATTGCAGGTCTCTCTCTGTAGCTAAATGTTGCAACAAAATTGCTGTGGACTTCCCATACTGCAACTACTACAGCTCTTTGTTTAACTTGCTTTCATCAATGAAAATCTTCACGTCTCAAAGCTTCATGCACCAGATGTGTTTTATTTCTTTTTTTTAACCAAATTTCTTAAAAAGAAAAATATGAAATTTTGGATTGAAAAGACATTGATAACATTTCATAGTCTGGCTATCACCAGACCAAGCTCAATCTTTTAAGACTGAACATTAGTCTGGGGAGTCTGCTCTGTATTTTCTCTGCACAAGAGGCGGGACCAACGGGCGTAGTTCAGATGACTCTGTACACAATTGAATAGTCCTTCAACCAATCAGACCAACGGTCCAGGTGATGTAGCAGCGACAGCAGCATCAACGGGTTGCTGCCATGTTGAATGTAAACAAAAAGCTGCTTGGTCACTTCTCTATCGTCATCGTGTTAAACTTGCCAATAGCGCGCCAGGTGGATCAGCCAGTTTGTGATTGGTTACAGATTTGTAACAGAAGCAGAAGAGATAAACGTACAGGTTTCCAGCCTGAGCTGCAGGGAGAAATCAAATCGCCGGCACATCGGGCTGGTTCACCCAGTCTAAACATTTCAGCCAATATTAAACCTTTTAGAAGATGTTTTGACCTCTGCTTTAAGTAATGTAAGTCATTCTGTTCACTTTCCTCCGACTGAGAAATATCACAAGAATCCGATGCTGATCTTTAGGAACTGATTAAGATTGTCAAATTAAATATTGCAATATTTTTTTATGATTACCGTAAAAGTTGAGGTGATTACAAGTTAAAGGTCTAGTATCCATACAAGGAGAGAAATGCATGCGTGCGTGCGTGCGTGCGTGCGTGCGTGCGTGTGTGCATGCGTGCGTGCGTGTGTTCCTTAGAGAGCATGGGGAGCTGAGGGCAGTTGCAGCTCTTTCTAATAGGTTTCTACAGTTTGTCTCTGGGGAACAGGAACACACACACACACACACACACACACACACAGAGTCATTATTGCTCTCCTACCATTTTCCAGGTGTTTTGTAACCTTTGCTCCACCTCACAACAAGGAGAATGGCAGAGCAAAACAAAGATAAAAGAAAGAGAGACATGTGGAGGGAGAGAGAGGAAAAAGAGATAAGAAACAGATCTCTGGAGGGGGAGGCTTGACTCTGCGGGCTTCCAGCTGAAACACTCCACCGGGGGTTGGCAGCTGATGGGAAACCCACTTTTACCATTTTTAACGGAATAGCTATGAGGGACAGGTGGATTGGGTGATGCAGGGACACAGGGATAGATATGTTACTTTTGGATTGGTTAAAATAGATGAAACTCTCAGAACCTCACAAAAACAAATTAGAGTGCATGAGTGTAACCGTATTCCGTTCATGTTATGTTAAGTGCACTGACAGGTAATGTATGCACACATGCATTGTACTTTATGTGTAGAAGGTGTAAACTACAGACAGACAACCCAGCCAAGTGAGATGCATGAGGTAATATATTAACATACAGAATGCATACAATGATGATACATGATGGCTCGTTTATAGAGAACTGTTGGCTCTTGCTAGCCAACATTGAATTCCAGAGAAAAGGCCTAACTGTGACTTCACAATCTGTTCTTACAGTTAGCGAGAAATCAATCTCGGAACCCATCCTATCGATCCGACAAGTCACGACAATTTAGCCTCTGGGGGCAACGGGCAATATTTCTGAATGCATGGTATCCATGTCAGGGGCGTCGGACTGGGGGGGGGGGGGGGGGCCTCATGTGAGGAGGGCCCAAAACTATGCTAGAATGAATAGCTGTGGATGTGGGAAGGGGCCCATAGAAAATGCCTTTCTACAGGGCCCAGAATGTTGTGCTACGCCCCTGATCCATGTAATGATATACAGTACATAGCAAATTTAAACCAGCAAATGAACGTGAATTATTATATTGTTCAAAGGATTTGGAGAGTCATCGTTGCAAACAAGAGTGTCCCTGATATCGCTCTGTCTGCTTCATGCCTGGGCATAACCAGGCTCATAATATATGAATGATTTGTTTTTAATTTGCAAAATTTCCAATAGCTTTCTGGGTAAATATTAGTAAGCAATAACACAAATCCAAGCCTGCTGATTATCTAATTCATTTATTAAACACATAGAAATTTAGGTCATTAGAAAATTAATACAAATTAATCAGCTCAATGTTTTTCTCCTGGAGTCTGAAAAAGTCAATTTTCTGGTTCATTGCAATGTGGGAAATAAGGGAAATAATACTGATTCAGTTCATGGCTTTATGGTGAATTCAAAGCAGATCTGCTCAATCTAAGGCTGGGCACAATTTGTTCAACTGCCACCAAATTAATATGTATAACCAATAATGTACGTTTGCCTGAAAAGACAGCTGATAGCAAGGAAACCTGGAGTTGCCTTCCCCCCAGAAACCTGGACTTGACACTTGAGTACTTTGAATAAAACCTGTTTAATTCACACTCCTGGCTCTGTGTCTGTCTGCATTTGGGTTCTGTTTATCCCTCTAACCTAACACATTGGGGTTAGAGTGTTTAGCTTTTATGTAGCTATATGAATAGGAATATTAGGAAATAGGAAAAAATGTAAAAATCGAAGTGTAGAAGAAAGTTGTTGAAGTAGGCAAGCAGTGGCTGGGTGTTGTCTGTTTCTGAAGCATCTTTCCAAGAAGGGCCCATTTTACTGCTGAAATTGATAGTGTATTCAAATGCACCATTCAGCAGCAAATCAGGTAAAAATGGGTTAATGCTCAGGCAAAGCATGCCACACCTTAAACTTTGTGGAACGTGTGAAACAGCGCACCATATTGGGTCATTACACTTTGTTTGTAAACCTGGAAATATCCTCATCCCATTTTGAAATTGTGTGTGACAGTGTACAAAAGAACCTACACTGCTCAGCCAATTTTCAAAAGGGATTCTGGTTGTACGAAGGGAGATTTTGGACTATACGGTTAGTATGATGTTTATTGGGATGAGATCACCAGAAGTGCTCATGGCATCATTTCTTGCCGTGGCAAGCAGGTGGAACTCACTACTACAGATTACAAATGGTGTTACTGGACTCCACACCATTATATTGTTGTAATCAGTGGTGATGATCTGTTCACTGTCATGGTTGCCAGCTACAATTCTGCTCTGTAATGACTATCCTAAATGTGTTATTTGCTGCAGCCTTTGTCACCATCTTTACAGGTTCTCCCAAGCACGTTGCAGCTCTTGCAGAAGCAACAAAAAAAAATCCCAGTGCATTGATCTATTGTATTGAGAACATGAGAGCAGATGAAGATTCCATCAGTGAAGCATAGTGTACAGTGGCGTAACGTAGTTACGATGGGTTCCAGTGCATGCTATCATGACCTTATGGGCCCTCGTCACATGATCAAATAGAGACTTGACATTGGACAACTTCAACATACATATTACCCAGCAATCATCATCGCATATCTGTGGGCTATATGACAGAAATATCAAAGAAAATAAGAAATTATTCATTTATTGAAGTTTTTTATAAAGTTTATCTAGAACCTAATATAATTTTGTTATAGATTGCTACTGACTATTTACCCCAAAAACAATACAACTATGACGGAGATGGTTTTCTCTTTTCGAGGTCATTTATAACAAATGGGACCATTTTTAATTTCACATCAATTTAACATTTAACATTAAAACAGGCATACCGAGGTAGCAATTTCAATCACTGGCACAGGCCGTTCTCCGCCCAACACGTTGTTGGAGGGCCTGCTCTCTCTACGGGCCCTGCCTGCCCTGTCCAAGAAACAACTCTGCCTTCTGGGACTTCACATTCACATGCTTGTCCTGTTCAAGGTCAATGTTGAAAATATGCTGCATGATAGAAACTTGACAGATGGAACCACACAGCTCATGACAGAACAGATGACTCACTCGTTTTCACACACCACACTGGTTGACGGGTCATTTCTCCTCCCTTTTCGTTCGGTCGATTCTTTCCCCTGAGCGTGACTCTGTCATCATGGCCAGTTTGGGAATCTGACGGCTCTGTACCTACACTCAGTGGTGGAATGTAACTAAGTACATTTACTGAAGTACTGTACTTCAGTACAAATTTGAGGTACTTGTACTTCACTTGAGTCTCTTCATGCCACTTTCTACTTCTACTCCGCTACATTTCAGAGGGAAATATTGTACTTTTTACTCCACTACATTCATCTGACAGCTTTAGTTACTTTACACATTAAGATTTCTACACACAAAACACATGTAGTTTATAAGATATAATATTTTATTATAAATGTAACTACACAACAATGTAACGGCCTACAAGTACAACTGGAATGATTAGACCATTAAACACATAACTGTTTGGATCGTTTCCAGTTTCTGAAATGTGAGGATTTTTTTAATTTTTAATACTTAAGTACATTTTCCTGATGATACATACATACTTTTACTTAAGTAACATTTTCAATGCAGCACTTTTACTTGTAAAACACTGCAGTATTTCTACAGTGTGGAAGTAAAAGATCGGAATACTTCTTCCACCGCTGCCTATACTCTGGGCCTCAGGGTGCAAAGACAGTCATGTTATCATCCATCCATAAGAAACTCTTAGAATGGATTTTAGCCGACACTTACACAGTCTGCTGAAAATCATCACAAATACGATATTGAAGGCAGAGAGAACCCAACTTAAAGAGGATAGAAACTTGAGCCCTTAACACTGAGCTAATGCACTGGACTGGCTCTCCACTAAAAAACTGCTGATTTAGCAACTGCAGTACTGCCAAAAGTGAGGTTTCTGAAAGGTTTTCCCACATGAAGAACTGCTGTAACTATTTTCTCCTCATCTGAGTTTCAGCAGTGGTGAGTTAAAGTGTTCATTTTATCATCCTGCCTCCCTGATGGACGACGTGCATTGTTCCTGTTTTTTTTAGATTTCTGCATAAAACTGATCACTGGTGAGTCCTCCTCATGATCCTGGTGTTTGTGATTTAACGTTGATGGAATTAATCTGAAAGTTTATTTAATACATGTTTTCGGTGTTGTATTCAGTGGTGCTGAACTGTTTTGTTCCCTTGCGGACCTACTGGGTCATTTGTTTTGCGTTCAGTTGTGACAAGTGAATGGAGCACTGCTTAAAGGTATTCATCGCCAACTTGTTCTCTACATGTACTGTACTAGTTTGTTCTCAAACAACATTAAAGCATCATTATACTGCATTTGGATTTCCCAGTGGTAGCATAAAATATCAGTAATACCATTAAAAGTACAGCATGTTTACATGATCAGCAGAGTGTGCAGCACAAGCAATAAAATAATCATGTCCACAAAATGGGTGATCTTATTATAAACAAGAGATATTGTATGTTATGGTGCTATATTAGATTCAACAACTTTTGTACATGTTTGTTTACAAGTTAAGTCCCAATGCTTCATCTTAAGTGCATACTTACTTTACTGTTTTACACAAACACACACACACACACACACACACACACACACACACAGGCAGGCAGACACACACAATGGCCCAGTGGATCATGGCTGACAGGGTGGGTCCGTTATTGATGTCAGTCACTCCATGTGCCTCTGAGAAAGTACAGCCAACCCACATTAGTGGCATGTTGTATAACAAACCTCCAATGAATGACCAAAATATGCCATTATTCACTGCCTTTTAAATCTCATAGGAGCATTTTAGAATGAAAAGATTAACACTTTCGGAATGATGGAAATATATGACACTTTTTTAGACATCCTGAAACAACGAGACAGACAGGAGTGGTGATGAAAGGGGAATTACATGCAAGAACTCTTACTCGAGTACTGTACTTGAATACAATTTTGAGGTATTATATTTGTATATTTAAATTTTACAATACAATTATACTTCTACTACACTACATTTTGAAAGGCAAATGTTGCACTTTGTACTGTATTTAACTACATTTGTTTGACAGGTGTAATACTACTTACATATGATGATTTCCCAAAATACAATTTTTGTTAAAGATTAAAGGTGCAGTAGGTAAGACTTATAAAACTAACTTCCTGTCATATTTGCTGAAACTGACCCTATGTTCAAGTAGAATTACATGAAGCAGGTCATTTAAAAAAAATCCAGCTCCTCTGGCTCCACCTACAGCCTGTAGTAACTGCATGTCAATCACTGCTCATGCACATGCATTCATTCTCCCTTGTTGGGGGAGGGGCTTAGGAGACTGTTTGGGCTTTAGCTGAAAGGGGGGGAGGGACTGAGAAGTTGTTGATGTTCAAATTTTTTGGCTAAGTCCTGGATCTTCACAATCCTACCTACGGCATCTTTTAGCCAGTGGTTCCCAACTTTTTTGGATTGTACTTACAAAAAATAACACATAAAAGAAATTGACCAAAAAAAAAAAATCAATACAGATTTGTGTCAAACAATTCTTTCTTCTTTGCTCACCCATTGATCATCTCACAACCACTTAGAATTATGTTATGACTCTTTGACAGGACCTGATCCCTAGGTTGGAAACCATTGGACTAAACAAGGTCGTAACTAGCTCGACCTCGAGTAGCTAGAACAGTAAAATGCTGCTTACACATTGGTGCAGCAGTACAACAATCTAATAATGTCATATAGGCCTATAATAATACATCAGTCACAGGGTACATTTTATGGCACAACCACTACTTTTGGTACTTTAAGTACATTTACCTGATAACACAAGGTTACCTGACCTTCTCATGTCTCACGGACTGCATGGCCAGAGGAGGAAAACTGATCCAACAGCAACACTAATTCATTAATCTAAATGTTAGTGTTAACTGACAAGAAGCTGCCCTTGTGAAAGTTACCACCCACGCACACACCAGTTTTTTTTCTTTTCTTTTTTCATTGCATTAAAACATCTGTTCTTTTAGTGCCAATTTTGCCCCACTGCCAATTTTCACATAGATTGATTTTATTAGGCTGTAATTTTTTACTGCAGCCTATATAACGCTCGGGAGAACTGTGTAATAAAACTCTTTTAAAAACAGATTAAATATTTCTAAGATGGTGTGTGTTAGTTCAGAGTTTAGGATGTAGATGTCATCAGGAGTGCAATGATCGCAGATCTAACTCATACTTTACATCACAAGTGGAGCCTAAGGACGACCAATGTATATATTAAGGTATTAATAATATAATGCTACATAACTCCTCATACACATATCAAGAGAGCTGTTAAGAGCCCTGTCTATCTGTGTTCATGTTCATTGGTAAAGTAGTTGTCGACAGAAAAACAACCCTCTTCGGGGACAAGCCCAAACAACATCTAGCTACAGCAAAAAAAACATCCTGAAGAGGGGGAATTAATAGCAAGCGATGAGTAGGCGTTAATGATTTTTCCATAATTTGATCCAGTCTTTACTGCCACAAGTGTTCACATAAAATATGATGTCTTTTTAATTAATTTTATACCCAAGCTTGATTTATGATACCCAAGGGGAAAAACAAGTGCTGCATGTATGAATGTAGGTTTTAAAGGATTCTACATTTTGAAAAAAATGTATTCACTTTCTTCCCAAGAGTTAGATGAGAAGGTTGATGTCACTCGCATGTCTGTACATTAAATACAAAGCTGCAGACAGCAGGCAAGCAGGACTGTGGACGTCTGTCATAAGTAGATAACTCTTCGTAAACACCACAACTTGTCGTTTTTACAATTCACACAAAACAATAAAAGCAGAGGTTGTGATTCCAGAGACATGTAAAAGTTTAAGGAAAGTCAACAACAAAAAATGAATTTGAGCTTTGTACCCATCATGTCACTTTTTGCTTTTATTTGAATTTGACTGCTTGAACAAGGTCTTCCAGTGTCCTTTGGAGAGATTTGTACGTTTTGACAGCTGCATGAGAGCAACATATCAATGGAACTCACTGCTCTGAGGACAAGCATCTTGGCCAGGCAGCTGAATCATAGAGGTCAAAAGCAGTTTTGTCCTGGCAGATATAATTAAAACATTGACTACGCTTGGACTTGAGAATATAAAAATGCATCCAGTGATCAATTTAGTGAGCTACAACTAAGCACTAATGGAATATGTTCTCACAAATTAATGTGGTAACAACTTCCCTCTAGTAGCAAAGCCAGAAACCACAGTGTGGGTGGGCTCAAAGAAGCTCAGGAAGGCCTAGTCAGTCCAAGACCAGTATGTTAGGTTAGAGTTTAATCAATTAAAAAATTAAATATGGAGCACAGTAGAATATGGCCTGGCACACCCTGATAACACAAACACATCAAAAAAATGGTGGGGAAAAAAATCACCAAGCCTGTTGCAACTAAAGACAGCCCGGCGGAAATATATATATATATATATATATATATATATATAGACACACACATCCTGATTGCCCGTTTAAAGGCACAGTTTTTAGATATGGAGAGGGAATTTTTATATACTTTCACAGTATTTATATAGCATTAAAAAGATGGGACCTTTAATAATATTGATGATGTCATATATGAATATGATAGGACTATTTTTGCTGAATAGAAATGAAGATGTTAAAACATGCACATTTATTATGTAATTTTGTTTTGCATTCTAAACATTCTGAATATGTGACGATGCCCATCACCAGTAACACATATACAGCTAATCCCCTCTGATGAGGAAGCTGAAATCAATCCTGGCACATGAAATATGAATTCCACATACTGCTGACACACACACACACACACACACACACACACGCGCACACACACACACACACAAACACACACACACACACAGACACAAACCTCTCTCATTCCTGTTTATTGACTGTGAAAATATACTGTATGTGCCCTATAAACCAAAAAGGTCAATATCATAAGTGATAATGAGAGGCTATTGAGCATACATGTCACATAAATGTGTGTTGTTTTATTAATGTGCTTCTGAATATATTTGAGTCTACTCTTTCACTTTTTATATTCTTCTACTGTATGGAAAATGCAGCTTTCTCTTGCTCTCCTTCTCGTGCTTGCTCTGTCAATTGGATTACTTATCCACCACAGTGAGGTATGCTATGAGATAACTTTACATTGCTAATGAATCACTTTCACGTTCGTCCTCTCTGTTCCAGAGGAAGCCTTAGTACTTATCATAGGGTTTTACCTGCCAAAGATTACTGGAGCAAGAGTGAGGCTCAACACTGTGGCCTTAAAAAACAAGTTCACCTGGGCTCTCTGGGACATGGCTGATGAACAACTGGAAAAGAAGTTGCCTGAGTAACCTGGGGCAATTTAATCTGGAAGAGGCTACTGCCTCAGATGTCACAGAGCAGCATGCTACTGGTCATTAAGATGATAGCAATCTTCCAACTAGCTGATAACCAGATGCAGCTGTCATGTTTCTTCTACAGAAAGCTCCCGTCCTTGCTTGCCAGTGGAGGAGTGAGAGGAAGTTTTACTCCACTTATAGAGTTGTGGTGCAGTTATGCAGATTTGTACCTAACAGTTCTCAATATTACTCTGTTCATACCTATGATGCTGTCACTGAATGCTGCTGCAGCTCACCAGCCCTCCTTGTTTCAGGTTAACTTTTTGAAAAAATAAAGTGTTGTGTGTACTTCTGCTGCTGCCGCTTCCCCAACTTTGTATTCGTCATTCTTTATATCAGTTGTCGACTCAGAAATCGCCTTAGGGTGAAAGCTGAGCTCCCAGTCAGTGCTGTCGGCTCCCAGTCAGTGCTGTCGGCAGCTTAAGACCATGCTGACTCTTCTCAAACAGCTTACTCACTATGCAGACGCACGGTATAAGTAGTGATACTTATATATTCTTTTAATATTATTATTTATTTCGGTCTGAAATCAATATTGGAGATAATTAAGGCAAGAAACTATAAAGCGTTATATAAAAAAACAAAAAAACAAAAAACAAAGAGAGACTATTACTCAAATACCACAATTAACAATACAACATAATCACAGAACATAAAGAAGAATTCTCAGTCCAGTCTCACCTTTGCTGCTCAGCTTATTGTTGGCATTAGCTTGAGACAATTGTCTTGGACTCAGCTATTGAGAACTGGTCAAGTTGTCCCTGGCTGCTGACTCAGGATCAGTTGTACAGAATGTTGCCTAAATTCTATGCATTGATTAGTGTGATGTTAGAAGATAGATCTTTCTTGTTTACAGATCCACCCAAACTCCTTAATCACAATATTGGCATTGGAAAGACACTATTGACTATTATGGTTTTGAACAGGACTCGATTTGCTCTGGACTTGGTCTTGACTTGGTCTCGACTGCCTTTGGACATGGTCTTGACTTGGACTCGAATAAGTTGGTCTTGACTACAGTCCTGGTATGCAGACAACATATACAATACACACATGATGAAACGGGAGTGAAGTGCAACATGAATTACTCAAACAAAGGCAAGGCAAGGCAGCTTTATTTGTATAGAACATTTCAGCAACAGGGCAATTCAAAGTGCTTTACATTAAAACAATTAAAATTAAAAACAGATAAAATACGAGAATAAAAAATACAGTGCAGTATAAGAAATGAAACATTAAAAAACAGTTAAAAACAGTTAAAAATATAAAAGTAGAAACCCAAACCTGGATGACCAATATTCTAAACATTGGAGACATCCAGGTCCGTATTTTTGTATAATTATATCCACTATTGGTGACGTGTGTCTTACTCTGTTTGCCACCCATTCTGGCGTGGAAAGTACTTTATTTACATCTTAAAATATAGTCGTCACTATAAGTCTTATAGTTTCTTTCTTGGAAAAACATTCAATACACTTTCAATACGCACCTAAGTTACATTAATCTATATATTAAATGCATTACTTTATGCAGCTGAGCTCATTTCTTTGGTTGTTAATGACATATTAATGATGCTTTAATGTTATTGATTTTGACAGAATTGTGAAAATGCTGTTTATACTCATGGGTTAAATTGGTCTTAGTCATCTATTTGTATTGACACTGTTTATCTGCAGGGTTTTCTATCTATTCTACATTTTCCTCTCTATTAGTGACATTTGGAAACTCTTCACTTTTACTTTTACTTTTACAAGTACTCTTGAAAAATATGTCAAGGTTGGACTTGCTGCTGTTGTAATTCCCACTAACAAGCGGCTGGTGTTCTGGTTTTGTGAAGAATGCCTGGCTGATGAATCGTGTTCCTTCCTGTGGAGTATCCTTTATTCAGAGACAAAGCAAAGCATCTCTGTAACAACATGTTATGCCACCCACACACGTATACATCCATTTAGCACATTACTCAGATGCTGGGAAGTAAATCCCCACATGTATTGCAAATCGCATCACAACAGCAATACTATGCCACCATGAGTGGTTAAAGCAATTTAGCAAATTACTCCTTGTGGGTAATATACTGAACACTGATAGGCTCCCTTCGCACTTGCAGCATTTAACACAATAGTCCTATTTTAAAGGATGCTGTATTGTAAAGCCACACAGTCTTATTTTAAAGCCCATTCTCCACTTCAAGAAAATGAAAGCACCAGACATCCTGGAGTTGCAAGGACATTTTTCTTTCATTTTTACCTTTATTTATCCAGGTAAGTCGATTGAGAACTCATTTGCAACAAAAACCTGTCACAGTTACACAGTTATACCTGGAAGCTGCCCAGTACAACCACAGTCTGAGCTGCTGGCCACTGAGCAGCTCCACTGGAGCGGTTGGGGTTGAGGACCTTGCTCAAGGGCTCCTCAGCGGTGGTGATGAGGGAGGGACAAGCGCTGCTCTTTCACTTTCCCCACCCAGATTCTATCTCACAAGCTCACTTCTTTAACCTTTAGGCCACCACTGCCATTTGTGACATACAGAAGTGAAATATTTGGGTGTGATTTCTTTCTCATCTATCTATAAAACTTATCTTGGACTCTTGAATGCAGGTTGGGCTCTCCTACAAAGAGATCTAGACATAATTTAACTACTTTCCCATATAGCCACATATGACTCAGACATGATGACAATCTTATGTAAACCTTTCTAGAGCTTTCTTTGCTGTTTTTGCCACCAAACCTGTGTCTCAAACTGTCACGATAGGTAAACACAGAAACAACTATGCAAGTCTCTATGAAGTCTGGTGCCCTTGCTATGGTGTTTTTTTTTGTTTTATCCATACCCTCTGCGACTCTGCAGAGGAATACATTGATCCTACTGCTAATTCATCTTTTTTTTAAATAGAAGCAGTTAACGATGCTTGATGCTTTGGCTGACTTTTTGTTATGCGCGTCAGTAGGGTCATGACATTTATGTTTTGAATATAATAAAGGGGCCCAGAGTGTGTCACACCGTTCAAAATAAAAGGAATGACTTGGACACCATGAAAACGCTGACATACTATATAACTGAACTGAACTACACAAACAACTATCAGAGTCAAGTTGGATTTAGCTGAAATTAATTTCACAACACTCTAGCTGTGTTTAAAGCCACTGGACGCTGCAATACCTTATCACAATCTGTTTTGTTTTTTCAAACCCATGTGGGATGGCAGATTATGGCTGGTGAAATAATTTAAATATCACCATGTTTTCAGTATTATTTGCCCATAATATGCCCAACCACACCTTGAAGTGGGATGCTCTGTTAAGGAAACCTTCCAGGAGGTCAGAAACTCAGTGTTTCTGCTTGCACATAGATGCAGTTTTATCTGCAAATATATGTTGTCCTTGCCTCTTATGGCCTCATATATATGTATGTCCTCCAATATTTCTTCTGGCATTAGTGCCTGAAACATCTCTGATCCAGTACACAAATCTAGGGGTATAGATGTCCATTTTTTCCCAGCTCTGCATGTTATTGACTCGAGTAATAACTCAGGTTTGTCCGAAAAGATTCTGGTGCTATATAACGTGCATTACAGGCATCTTATTTGGGCGGCTGTGGTTCAGGAGGTAGAATGGGTCGTACTTTAAGTTGAGTATACCCACTAAGAAAGCTCCAGGATTCCATATACCCACTTGAAAATGCCCAATGACATGTAACAACATACTTTACATTATATTTTTGATATATTTTGAATTGTCATCTGTGTTCTTTTTCTTCGCATAGGCTACATAAAGGTATTTCCACCGTAAATTGGTGCATTAAAGCGTATCCAAATGCAACAAAAATTAAGTTGCTGACATTCAAAACTTCCCTGGGGGAGGACACCCAGGCCCCCCAACTTACAGTTCTTCAGGCAGACAGGCCAGAGAATGGCCATCTTCCTCTCCACAGTCCTCTCGGCACTCCCCGATGTCCTTCAAGCTTCTCAATCCACCCAATCTTCAATGACATATGTACTCAATACTTCAAATCACTTTTGATTGTTGTATACTCCTTATGTCATTTAAGATGACCATATTTACAGCAAATTGAAGATTGTAAAAAGTGAGCCTAGAAGAGATAATGTTCATGTTCTTCTCACAAATTAAAAGTAATACACTCACGGGTTTTGACACTTAAAACTTCAGTTGGTCTGGTATGACCAGTAGCTTATTGTGGCTAATGTTGGCTAATACTAGCATACTTTGCTGTGTATGTAACCTACATTACGGAGTCAGCTTGCTGACTTTATGACCCTTCTCTACTTCTTCTACTGTTATGCTGTCTTTCAGCAAAGGCCACATAGTGTTGCTATTATAAAAATAAACTAGATACTACATGGAAAAACTTCTGACATACGTTTTATGGCATTCATCATGTTACTTGTTTATCTGTGATCATCAATACGGTTTACTATAAAAGACTTGCACTTTTCAATAACAATAATTTTTCATTTTTGTTTTTCCATTATCATCTAATATTGTAATATTGTCTAAATGTCAGCTGTTTATTACATACCACACGTTTGTGTATTACATACCTTTAGATACATTCTGCATATTATACATACCTGTACAGAACTGTGTGTAAAATTGCAGCTCCAACAAATCCCCCTGCCATATCACTTACCATGTACGATTTTAGTCGTTTTGCTGTGCTTTTTTATTTCTCATCTGATAGATAGATTGCTTTTCTATTTTATTCAGTCACTGTGGCAGCTATAGTATCAGTGAGGCAGCAGCAGTCAGTTATAGAGCTCTATCACCATCTTGTGCTTTGCAGTGGACCTGCAGCAGGCTGTGACACCAGGTGATTCAGCACTAAATGGATCAGTTAGCCTGCAAGGCTATGGTTCACAAGACTATCTGGTCTCCACAGAGACTGACAGTGAGCTGATTGCATCTACCACATTACAGCTGAATAGCATTGTTCTATTGGAAAATTAGCTCCACACACACACATATCAGCAGAATGTTGGCTTGGATAGTGTGCAGAGGAATGCAGCTAGACAAATATATGTGCAGTTAAAGCTGATGAGTATTCAGAGGAAGACACCAACCAACTGCAAGCAAACAGAGCACGGAGATAAGAGTTTGTAGGGGATATCATTGATTAGCAGGCTGCTACAGACACAACAGACTGGTGAAGGCTCTAGTTAATGGAAGCCACAACTGAAATGGCTATACTGGCAAGCATAATAAATAGTTTTCTTTTTGTTGTTGTCTCTGCAGTCAATCAATGTTCACTACTGACACTTGACTGCAGTCAACATCCCTTTGTTCTTGTTTTTACAGACACAAATTCATCATCGGTGAAAGCACTTATCTTTACCACAGAGTAAAGTGTGAGAGCCGTAGCAGCTGCCATCAGTCTCTGCAGGTGGAAATAAAAACAGATTATCTCACAATTGGGTAGTGGAGATTGATAGTTTTCGCTCGTCCTTCCTGCACATTGGTATTCAGCAACATTAAGCCTTATTTGATGTGATGTACTTTCATTTCTGAAGAGGGAAAGTGTGTTTTGCCCTCTGGTTAGGCTGCTGGATCAGCCAGCAAGTGGGATTAAGTATCGGCTCAAGGACACTTCAGTAGAAGGACAGAATTATCTCACTACATAGGAAACTCTGCAGCCTGATTTAAAACATGGATGTGTTTTTCTACTGGAGTACCCTTTTTCCAAGGCACACTGAACACACAATATAGTTAGAGATCAACCAGTCATGTCATGTTCTGCCCTCTTTCACCCTTCGATCTTTTCCATTAGAGAAAGACACACAACTCTGTGAATATCAACCATATACATTTCTCTACAGTATGGTTTCCTCTGGTCTCTATTGCCAATGGGAGCTATAGCTAACACTGCTAACAGTGTCTCTGACATTGAGTAGAATTCCAAGCAACCCAGACTAAATAGTAAGCATGTACAGTCTTGTTAAACAAAATAAAAGGAGAGGTTAAATTAAAGTGTCTCTGTGTTGTGTTTATTTACAGGCTCTTGATTGGTTGGTTGATTCAGAATTACTTTGAAATCATTGTTTACTGTAACGGTTAGCATTGTAAACTTGCAATGTCATTTTAATATGTATTGCTAAACTATCAAAATAAATATAATGTTATCCATGTAGTCAGTGATCACATGATTTGTGTCTACATCATACCTGTGATTTGGCTCTTAATTGATAACCACACAAAACACATTATTTTCTCTTCTCTTTTTTTAAGTGGGACTATTTTAGCTTTGGTGTGCAACAAGCCTTTTTCAATTTAGAACATACCATATAAAGCTAGTTAGTCTCTCACAATGCGATTTCATCGTCACTTTAGATAGAATAAGTCTGATGTGACATAAATTAACCAGCGGTAACTTTAAAGTGCTCATATTATGCTCATTTTCAGGTTCATAATTGTATTTAAAACACCATATATCTGTTGTACTGCACATTGCTGCAGCTCCTCTTTTCACCCTGTGTGTTGAGGTCTCTGTTGCAGCTACAGAGTGAGACATCACACTTCTGTTCCATCTTTGTTGGGAGTCGCATGCAGTAAGTAGTGCTAGCTAGTCAGAAGCAGAGTATGAGGGCGTGTCCTGACAGTACCTAGGTAAGGACTACTAGCCAGTCAGAAGCAGAGTATGAGGGCGTGTCCTGACAGTACCTAGGTAAGGACTACTAGCCAGTCAGAAGCAGAGTATGAGGGTGTGTCCTGACAGTACCTAGGTAAGGACTACTAGCCAGTCAGAAGCAGAGTATGAGGGCGTGTCCTGACAGTACCTAGGTAAGGACTACTAGCCAGTCAGAAGCAGAGTATGAGGGCGTGCCATGCTAGCAGCTAGGCGAGCATTATAACGTGTGTTCCAAAGTGACCACGTTTGTCTCTGAAGTAAAGGCTGGACTACAACAGAGCTGTTTGGAGCAGTTGGTGAACAGTGTTTTCTGTTGGAGATGGTAAGTCCCTTTGGGGGGGGACTTTGGGCTTTTTCACTTTGTAAACCTATAACGTTCACAAAAAGATATATAACACAATAAAGTAAAGGGGAAAAGCCAAAAAGCATAATATGAGCACTTTAACTACCGTACATCAAAGAAAAAAAGCTTCATACATCAAACACCATCACAAAAGAAGGGCTTTTACATCCAGGTACATTTATTATAAGATAACTAAGCAAATCACTGAAAGTAAAATTCTATATATTTTTTTCTCCAGAATACCCTGTAAGTGGTTTACTACTTAAACTTAAACGGAGAATCTTCTTCTCTTTTTCTCTCAACGCCTCGTCTCCTCTCAGTAATTCCCTGTCAGGAAATCAGTGATTGTGACTGAAGTAGAATGGACAAAATAGAAGCACAGTAGTGATGAAGACTTTTAAGGAGGATTCGGTACGTTGGTGGTGCTGTGCTGAGTCATTGTACTGCTTTCTTGTAGTGATAAGTGGAACTGAATGACTATCCAGCTCTTTGAACCAACAGTCATAGCTACCACCACATCCCAAAGTGTTTAACCCTTGTGCTGTCCTGTGATTTATATCAGAAATATGGATTTCTTTCCACCAAATTGCCCAAAAATAAAATGGATGGTTCCATACAACGTTCTTCAGGTAAAATGAATGATTTTATTCAATTTTATAGCATTTGAAAAAAAAATGTAATGGTTTCAAAACAGTATCCGGACTAAACTTTGACATATACCCATCTGTGATCCACTCAGCATCCTCAGATCCTAACTATTAGTCAAAATAATTCATAATTTCTGTTTGTTTTTTTAACTAAAAACGTATGTATAACTTTATATAAATGAGGTTTGTTGACCATGAATTCCAAGAATAAGTGTAAAACCTGTTATTAAACCAGCTCAGCTTTTTTTTTTTTTTTAAGTGCCAAAAGCATGGAAAAGGTGACAAATACATCAGAAAAAGTGACAAATACATCGGAAAAAGTTCATTTTCAATTTTGACCAACAAGTTCATGGTTGACGGGAAGACAACACAAAGGTTAAGTCTTAAAAACCATACATCATAGACAGAAGGGTGACCTGCATGGGTAGAGAGACTGAACTGTAACTACGGTGTCACAGGTTTGAACTCTACAACAGCTGATGTTGTGTATTGATTAATAATATTTGGATGAAATATATAATGTTGACAAAAGAAACTTAACATTAATGTCAAACTGTGGTGTTCATGTCTTGAAAGGTTACCTGCACACACACACACACACACACACACACACACACACACACACACACACACACACACACACACACACACACACACACACACACACACACACACAGCAGCAGCAGCAGCAGCTTCACTGGAGCAGTTGAGTATACACAATGCTATTGCATTAATCAAATAATATTTTGTCAAATTTCAAATTACTTTTTTAAGGCTATTTCTCAATCCACATGATCCACACTGTAATTTGCAGTTAAATTGTATCTTTCAAGTTGCTCATACACACAGCACACACGTGCAATGTAGGGGGTAGCGCAGGGTCAACCATGGTACGGCGCTGTTAAGGAAAAACTCAGGAGCAGCACAACTCATTTCACATACGTGAGGAAGATTCGGGAGACCTTGATGAATTACACAGGAGTATTTAATGAATTCCCAATTGTGGAGAATTTAGGATTACACAGTACAGTGTTCCCATCCCAACTTCTGATGTTCCTGTCTTCCTAAAGGAATATTTAAACTCATGCTGGAGGCATCATTATTAACATTAACATTTCATTATTAGATATGATTAATATGTCCTTATTAACAGTTTATGTACCACAGTCATTTAAAGTAGCTGTGATTAAACCTATTCTGAAAAAACCCACCCTCGATCCTGAGGTCTTGGCTAACTATAGACCAATATCTAATCTTCCCTTCCTCTCCAAAATCCTTGAGAAGGTAGTTGCTAATCAGTTATGTGATTTCCTACATAGCAATAGTGTATTTGAGGACTTTCAGTCAGGATTTAGAAAGCATCATAGCACAGAGACGGCACTGGTGAAAATTACTAACGACCTTCTAATTGCTTCAGACAAAGGACTTGTTTCCATACTTGTCTTACTAGATCTTAGTGCTGCCTTTGACACTATTGACCATACCATCCTGTTACAGAGACTGGAACACTTAGCTGGTATTACAGGAATCGCACTGAGCTGGTTTAAGTCCTATTTCTCTGATCGATCTCAATTTGTTAATGTTAATGACAAATCCTCCAAGTACGCTAAAGTTAACCATGGCGTTCCACAAGGCTCAGTGCTTGGACCAATTCTATTCTCCTTATATATGCTTCCTCTAGGTAATATTATTAGGAAACACTCAATAAACTTTCACTGTTATGCAGATGACACCCAATTATACTTATCAATCAAACCAGATGAAATCAGTCAATTAGCTAAACTTCAAGCATGTATTACAGATATAAAATCATGGATGACCTACAACTTTCTGATGCTAAACTCAAGCAAAACTGAGGTGATTGTGCTGGGTACTAAACACCTCCGATCCTCAATATCCAAAGATATAGCTACCTTGGATGGTATTGCCCTGGCCTCCAGCACTACTGTCAGAAATCTAGGAGTTATTTTTGACCAGGATATATCCTTTAATGCCCACTTAAAACAAACCTCAAGAACAGCCTTTTTTCATCTTCGTAACATTGCCAAAATAAGGAACATCCTGTCTCAGAATGATGCTGAAAAACTAGTCCATGCCTTCGTTACTTCCAGGCTGGACTATTGTAATTCCTTACTATCAGGATGCTCAAACAAGTCACTTAAGACTCTCCAGCTGATCCAGAATGCTGCAGCTCGTGTACTGACAAGAACTAAGAAAAGAGATCATATTACTCCCGTATTAGCTTCTCTGCATTGGCTCCCTGTAAAATCCAGGATTGAATTTAAAATCCTCCTCCTGACCTACAAAGCTCTAAATGGTCAAGCACCATCGTATCTCAAAGAGCTCATAGTACCTTACTGTCCCACTAGAGCACTGCGCTCCCAGAATGCTGAGTTACTAGTGGTTCCTAGAGTCTCTAAAAGTAGAATGGGAGCCAGAGCCTTTAGCTATCAGGCTCCACTCCTGTGGAACCAGCTCCCAGTCTGGGTCCGGGAGGCAGATACTGTCACCACATTTAAGAGTAAACTTAAAACTCTCCTCTTTGATAAAGCTTATGGTTAGGGAGTGAGGAGTTGTAGTATCTGCCAAGCCCGGCCCACCTGCTTCTCTGTCCTAGAAATGCTTGTTACTAACCTAGCTCTGGGGAGCTTGCTCCCCGGAGTCTTTCTGTTTCTTTTTCACCCAGGATGAAATCCTGGGATTAGGATGGCACCAAAATCTTGGTTCCAGCTGTTGCCGTGGTTCTGCTGAGAAATACCCTGCTATGCCGTGCTGCTCCCTGCACTACTACACCCACTTTTTCTAAACACTGTTTATTTACTATACTGTGATGCACCCCAACGGCCAGCAGACACCTCCTACCAAGAGCCTGGGTCTGTCCGAGGTTTCTTCCTAAAAGGGAGTTTTTCCTTGCCACTGTTGCACTAGTGCTTGCTCTTGGGGGGACTTGTTGGGTTTTTTGTAAATTATAGTGTGGTCTAGACCTACTCTATCTGTAAAGTGTCTTGAGATAACTCCTGTTATGATTTGATACTATAAATAAAATTGAATTGAATTGAAATTGAATTAAGTTTAGCTGAACCTTCAAAATAAACAAAGATATTGCTGGCGCCCAAATATCTCAGCACAGTGTTTACTTTCTCTATAGCCTTGGCAGGGTGAGCAGCATTGTCTTATCAAACAGCTGCTACGTCTCCCGTCATCTATGGAGGCACAAAGTATTCCTCTGCCTGGAAAGGAAGGCTGACCTGAATGACACCTGGGTACCATTGTCTCAACATAGCACGGGTTCATACGCTGGAAATGCACCTGAATGTAATTTAAAGTTATTGTTATTAATCATATGACTGAAAGCAGAAGAGGTGTGTTTCAATATGAAAGTTATAGTTTATAGATACAATTTCAGTGTGGTGCACAGCTGTGAGATAAATGTGTTCCAATGCAACAGCCATGTATTAAATACTAGGCCTAACTACTACTTTCATGAAGCATATTATTTTTGTTGAGATTGTCATGCTGCTGTCACTTTATGTTGTGGTGTGGTTTTGTTCACCCTCTGTAATCTGTTTTTGAGTGGGGTAGTATGGACCTCTTTATGTAGTCGATGGTATGATATAAACGTATGTATGAACTGAAGGGGTCTGGATGGGAACAAATTCCAAAATAAAGATCACGTGTTGGCTTGAGTTGTTTACTGCAGAGGAACACCGCCCTCCCGCGGAGCACGGCAGTATGGCAAAAATAGCAGCACTTCAGGACTGAACCATTCATTTGACAACGAGGCGATGTAATCACTGATTGCCATACAACTGGTGATATTTACACTAAAGCCTTAATATGGGTTGAATACATAAAATCCTATTTTTACCAAACACAAATGATGACACGTGTCCCGGTACAGGCTGTTTTGTAATGTCTGTGCGGATTGATTGTTCCCCGTGCATTGAAAAGGAGTGGTGCGGTCCAATAGTATTGAAAGCTAAAGCTGAAAAAAAGGTTTGTTTTCAACGAGAGGAAGAAGCGTTGCTGTGTTACGCCGCCGCTGCACCGATTTTTAAAAACGGTTGCAACATTTATTTTATACCTAGTTGGTATTCGGGCAGCAGCTTTCTCAGCTCGCCATGGCTCTGTGCGGGGGTGTCGGAGCCATGGCTTTGCCTAGCGAGCTTATCGTCCACATATTTTCCTTTCTGTCCGACCGAGACAAGCTCCGGGCCTCGGCCGTGTGTTCACGATGGAGGGAGTGTCTCTTCTACCCAGCGCTGTGGACAGACCTCAAGTTGCGGATAGGTGGTGGTTGTAACGGCGGCGGCTCCAGCTCCGAGGAGACCCCGAGGCTGGAGTTCCTCATGCGTAAATTCGGTTCCTTCGTGCGGGAGCTGCAACTTGAACTCGCACCGGTGGAAGGCTGCCTCACTCCTCTAAACAACAACCCATCGTCCACCAGGATGGACCAGCCCGATGGCGACCCGCGGCTCTCCCAGCGATGGAGAGACGCCATGGCCACCTACTTGGACCAGGTGTTGTGTGTGTTCTCCAGCATCCGCAACAACAGGTAACTTTGGATTCGCTCCAAAATCCCACTATGAATTTTGTTTTTATTCAATTTCAGGAATTTGCGTGATACCCTCTCCATTTTTATAACTTCATATTATTTGGTGCGTCGCAGTACGCTAGCTAGCTAGCTGGGTTAACGTTAGCTATAAACAAACCCTGACGGAGTTACGTAACGTTAATAGGGTCACGTCTTTGCGGTGGAGTTAATAGCCAACTGGCTCTTAATGTCTCTAGAGACGTTGTTAATATAGCTACTGTAACAGACAGTATTTTGTTGCAGTCTTACATTTACAATCATGAAAATAATGATGTTATGTATGATGTATAATGTCAAGTCAAACGCTGGTCTGCGTTTGTTTTGTTGCCAGTTCTGTTTTCTTTGTTGCATTGGGGTCTTCATATCAGCAGATACAATACAGCACTGGTGGTGGCTAGAGAAGGCTTTGTTGGCTGTGACATGCTGATATCAGCACTGACACACACACAGACACATATACAGTGTATGTCACATTTAGCTCAGGTATGCATACTGTTGGATGTAATCACATATGTGCTCCATACATAAAATCTAATTTCTTCTGTGGAAATTACTATTCTGTAAAGCGTTACATTGAATGTTAGGATACCTGATTTCAATGCAGAGCTTCTCTGTATTACACCTTCTCCCACATTCTCTATTATTCTCTACAGTGCTTTGTAGTGTTGAAATAGCACCCATCCAATGCTGAGCCGTTCATGTCTTAGTTCTGCTGAGGGGGCTGAAACAATTTCTGTTGTCTCACTTGTTCTCACTGAGCAGTTTTAAATAAATACAAAAGGAGTGACGACCTAGCCTGTGTCCCAGATCCGTGCTGCATACTATATTCTAACACGGTTTTAAGGTTTTAGTGTGTTTATTCTGGAAATGTGACAACATTCACTACAACCATATGTCAGTTTGTGCATTGAACCTGCTTGATTCTTAAATGTGGTGTTAAACAATACAGTATGTTGATTTTCTTGTATATAAAGGCCATGCAGATTAGTATTAAGTATTGTGGAACGGCAATCCAGATCTCGTCGGTTAACCAGAAAGGAATTACTGTAGATCCTGTGCAGTTCCAGCCGGCTATAAACAAACCAGAAATACAAATGTTGATTATTTTTTAGCAGTATGTCATGGTAAAATGTGCCATACTAGGCTAATTATCTTATTTTAATTGCCATTTCTTTCTGAATTTAAACCGGTTGATGACTGATAAAGACAAATGCCAGCTGTCATATCTATCTTTAGCTCCCATGTTATCAGGTGAGGAAAAGTGAGTTTTTCCTTCAGCTAACATTGGTCCACCTCCACTGTCTGGTACTAGTACATGTGTGGTACACAAGATAATGAGAATAGATAACTTATTGTTCCGTTACTAGCGCTTTCACACACTAAGTAGGTGCACATGAGACTGCTGTTGGTTGCACTGCAGAGGCAGTAAAGCTTAGCTCTCAGCTGATTTACAGGAAGCGGGCTTCAGGAAACATAATGCACACAGTACCTTGTAGATAGGCCTGTGTCATGTGTGGCTGCACGGCACACATGTGGTTGATAATCCTTTCCCACAACTTACATCTGTGATCTTCTAAACATCTTTATCAAAACAGATGCAAACCTTCTCTTTGGAAGAATGTAATTGGATGCACTGAGACGTCTAACCCTACCTTGCCTGCTTTTCAAATTATCACCTTTTGGCTTATAGTCTGCTGCTTGATTGTTGGCAATCTATTTTGGGTACCAGGATATAAAGGGTTCTAGACAGCACTGCAGCAAAGTGCATAGTTGCAATAATTCTGTCCTGATAGGAGACAACCCAGCAATATACAGAACCAGGGCTGGATTAGATGGAGGTAAGAGATAACCCCCATTCTGACGTTGTTTGGATTAGAAATGCTTAAACCTATCCTCTGGTCTAGCTACTGGTGGTTGTTTGAAATTGCCAAGCACTCCTTATGTGCTCCATGTAATAGAACCAGATATACAACTTACATTAGTAATGACTTACAATGTTGACAGAGTAACGGATGACAGAAACATAATTTTGAGATTATTGTTATGTGACTAGGTTTGGTTCTCTGAATACTGTTAATACTGACAAAAATGTAATGGGGTATACTTTTGTTATTTTTTGAAGAAAATAACTGAAGCCCACTCTTGTTGAAGGCGGAACTTTCACATATTTGTATTGCTTTTTATTGGATGGTAAAAACAATTGTTTATAATGTATACCTGTTACCTGTCTGTCAAAACATTCAAAAATATTGCTAAAATGACTTGTTAACATAAATTAATCTAGTATTATTGAATACTTTTTCTTCTTTTCTGTATTTCTAACATTCTCTCTCTCTCTTTGTGTCTCTCTTTGTGTCTCACTTTCTTTCTTTCTTTCTTTCTTTCTATCTCTCTCTAGAAACCTGCGGAAGCTGAGTCTGTATGGAGACACCTGTGTTCTCCAGCAGGAGGGACTCTTGGACAGCTCCCACCTGCACCAAATTCACCAGGGGGACAAAAAGATCAATGAGTAAGCCTGATTTATGGCAAGATAAAAACAATTTTCTGTTGAATGTCAGAAATGGTTAGATTCAGTATTTGTTTCTCTCCATAGAGTGATTACTTTCATTGTAATCTCTAAACAGATATCTTCATGTGAATGCATAATCTGTAGGAAACGGGACAAGATTTTGGTATCCGAAACGCTCTGGATTCCGTTTGTAGTCCGAGTAGCATTGACCGATTACTATTGAGCGGGCTTTGGTTGCATGCAATCTTGGAACCCATTAGCTATCGACTGACGACGATTTATCTTTTTATTAGCATATTTTTTATTTATCTGCGTAATATACAGATATGTTTATAGAGACTAGCCAAAATAACTAGCCACTAACCTTAGTCCAGCGGATGTACATTGCTGGGATAAAGCCTGACACGTCCCCTGTGTGAATAAACAAAGCCGGCATAGTGGCAGACCTTCATTGTGGCGCTATTGCGGAATCTCTGTGTGAAAGGTGCTAATGACTGGCATGGACGTTTGTGTGGGTGTAGGAGATTATTATTTACAAAATGGCACTGTTGGCACTTTTGTTTGGAAATGGAAACTGTGTGTTGTTAAGTGTTTAGAAGGGATAATACATTTTGCAAATGTGTAGTTTGTCATAGTCCAGGCAGCAGGCATGCAGCATCTCCAGCATCAACACATCACGACACACAAACACACTCACTGTGTGTGTCCAGCTTTCTGTCAACAAACTGTTAATGTATGTATGAATGAATAATGTAGCCGAGGCCGCTAAGGTGCAGCAGACACACAGTCACATCACAGTCTGTGAACAGGGAGGGATGATTTAGAGACTGAGAATTGCAAATTATGTTGTCATTTTTTTAAAATAATAATCAAGTACGCCAACGTGCTTATTAGCAGATATTGGCTCTACTAGAACATTTTTAGAATATGTGGTCAAATCTGAAGATGTTCATGTCACTGCTTTATAATCTGAGAAAATAATCTCAGCATGAATTTGTAGACATTAGGCCTAATAATAGTAATGTTGCTATTTTGATGGTGCACTACATATATAGTATGTGTCAGGATACTCAATTTGGGAATTTCAACGTACACAGCCCATTAATCCAGAGCAGTATACAGATCATCACTTTTCCCTTTTGAAATCACAATATTTCTCATTCATAGCAACCAGTGTGGGTTTGTTTTGCAACTCAGGGGTAGTGAGGTGGGTGGCATCATATGTGTATCATATGTGTGCTGTTGAGTACGTGTTCAAAGCCACAACAGAGTTTAATATGGTAGCATGTTCTGTTTGGTTTCATAGGTTTTTAAAATGTTATATGAAAGCATAACAATGTAAAATGTTCTCAGTGCAATGTTTTTCAGTTTTATATCTTTCTCTTTGCACAAATGTATATTGAGGCTGTTTTTCCTTCTTCACTTCAGGTTTATTACGGTGAAATTTGTCTTAAATTTCATTTGAACTGGCATGCACTGCTCCCATGATGTCTTCTTAACTTTAATTTAACTTGAAGGAAGATGTGTTCATGCTGGTAAAGGGCTTTGAAGCTAATTCTCTTCCACCCTCTCTCCCCTGTGCTCTGCAGAATCCAGCAGTTGTTCATGGAGTTGTTGTCTAACAGTAGGCAGCTGCAGTGGTTGTCCTGTAGTTTCATGCTGGGTCTGGTAACTCCCTGCTCCTTGGCCTGCCTGTCAAATCCTTCAGCCGAGACCCTGCAGCACCTCAGTTTACTGGACCACCAGCTGGGTATGTGTTGGTGTGTTTCTGGAAATGTTTGTCTGTAACTGTGTAATTGCAGTAGCAACTTCAAATAAAAACAAATGGAAAATTGGTTGCAATGGTGTAAATCCTTAACCGTTGAACCCATAGATACGACAAAAGTAGTAGTTGTAGTACATGTTAGTAGTATGTTTGTTTGTGCAACTTGTAATCTCTCCTGAATTTCCCTCAGGTCCCCTCATCTCGCCATCGGAGATGGATCGTCTATCTAATCTTCATTCTCTGGCTCTGGATTTCTCTGATTTGACATCTGAGCTTTGTGGTCTGCTGGCGTCTCCCCGCCGAACTCCACTACATCGCATCTCCCTGCTGCTCAATGGCGCCGCCCTGGAGTTCAAACCATTAGAAGGGACCGCTACAGAGGAGGATTGGAAGGCACTGGTAATGCAACATGTATCTTCTCAGTCTTGTTGGCCCTCTGCTAGAGTTATTCCAGGACAGCCTCTTGCTTTATTTCATGAAAAGATAAGAGTGTTAAATGCCTTTATGTCAATGAAACGGCAGTTACAGAGCCACTTTTTGTTAAGTCTTCATGTGTACATCAGTGAAGTTTGCCTGATCCTCCCCAGATTCGTGTTAGTGCCAACCTGAGAGTGTACATCATGGCCCTGGAGGTCAACAGCTCGGAGCTCCTCGGAGTCCTAAAGCCTAGCCTTCCTCTGGAGCGCCTCCACCTCGACAGTTACAGCACACTGGTCACTGACGCCACATTGGAGCTCATTTCCCAGCAGTACAACAAGACGCTGACTCACTTTCTGCTCCTGAGGGATGACCCCGACTTCCCTGACCTCAGCATCAATCGGAACGAAGACCCGTTGGTCCTCTTGGCATGGAGATGTACTCAGCTGGCTGTACTGGTGATACATGGTGAGTTCAGCTTGTTGTTTTGGGGATGTACAGTACGTGACTTCAGGTTCATTCTGATCAGTGCTGGGCCAACCTTATGATGACAAACACAAGTGGTTGTAGTGGTAAGCATAGTAGTGGTAGTATATAAATTGGTTCAGGCTTGATTGGAGTAATCTGAATGGCTTTTTACTTGACAGTGTTGGAAGCCAAGAAAAACAGTACTGACTTTAAAACCTACATGTTGTTACTACAATATATCAATGCCAGTTCTGTTGTTGAAACCTAGTTTTTACATTCATGTGTGGTTAGCAAAAGTGCTCTGCTTTGCTTTCAGGAAATCAAAACTTTACAGAATTGAAGTGCTTATTTTCAGAGGCATCATTAATTGTACTGTGGTAACTCAAGACAATGACTCTTACAGTAGTTCTTTTCTAAGCAAGATGCAACCATAGCTGGCCATAGATAGCCACTATCATGTTAAGCTTAACATTTAACCTAAATAAATGGATTTGTTGGCTACTATGGGGCAATACAAGAAACTGTAAACGCAACACACTCAAGTTGTTATGGTTAGCAAACAGATGCCTATTTACATATCCCGTAGACACAGAAATAGATAAGAATTCATTTTAAGTTGTGTTTGTGGCCACATGATGGATTTAAGTCCAATATTCACTCTCCTGATAGCTCTGTTTGGCTCTATACCAACTCCTGAGAACAAATGTGTAGCTTGTTTGCTGCTAAATGCTATGTTCACAATTAGTCACTAACTTTGTCTGTTGTTTGGTGCTGTGCGGGTAGCATACAGTGGGTTTATTTTTACTGAAAACCGTTTCCTGTTGTGTTTGGAAACAAATTTGATTAGAGTGAGTGAACCAAGCAGTAAGGTTACTATCTGCAAAAAATCAGCTCAGGATAAATTGCAAAGTTAGTGGTTATAATCTGTGGGTTTGTCACTATGGGAGACATCTTCAACATTACACATCGTTACATCCATTCTTAGTGTAAAAGTTTTAAATAAAGAAGCTTCAAGGCTTGCTTAATGTCTGTGGTATAGCATTGTCCTGGTAGGAAGCCAAATCTCTAACACGTTTGAGATGTTTGAACATGTTTTCAAATACCGCACAGCAATTGGTTGTGAGAGTGCAATTAATATTGTCAGTGCATTCAACTGTTATTTACAGGCATTGTGTTTGTATAGAATTAGGTCAAAGTTCCATCTAGGCAACTATATGAGATGAGGAAATGATAAGTGACAAAAGAGAATCCCATTCCTAGTGAGTGTAAATTTGCAACCGTTATATCCTCATGTATTATGTCATGGGTTGTACGTAATGGTTTGAGTATAAAGCTATATAGCATATTCATTATTTATCCTGATTATTGGCAAGATTAGGCCACCTCCCTGAACACATCTCTCTCTCTGTAGGTTACACTGTTTGGGCCCATAATTTGGTGGCCATCTCTCGGCTGCGTGGCTCCAACCTTCGCGTCCTGACCGTCTCTGAGGAGAGCATCGACTTTGATCCGGACCAGGCAGTGTGCATGGATGGCGACCCGGTCCATAACCTGGTCAAGGAGGTTTCTCTGGGCCTCGCCCGTGTCTGGCACCCTTGCCTGGATTCCAGCCTGGTTTTGTCCGAACCCACCCATCACTTCCACCATGAGCTGCACGCCTTCAGCATGGGCATGTAGGCAGGGATGGCAAGTCCAACACATCACAGCCTAAACTGTGTCAAGACCAGTCCAGACCAAAAGTCCAAGTCAACTCAGACCTCTAAACCAGGCCAAAGCAGACCTAAGAGAGAAATCTAAACTGGATCTTAAAACAATCTATGAATATCATTTATGTGAGCTGATTGTTTTTATTTTACTTTTATTTTTTTGTTTCTTTCACCGGAGTTTTAGCACACAATCAAGTCCTACCATTTTCCAAATGATTCCCTGTTTTGCCTCCTGATTATCTAGTTATCTAGCCAGTGTCTTGGAAAACAGATAAAATCTTCGATGTTTTAAATAGATTTTCCAATTAAGAATATCCCTTTTAAAACTGGATATTCTAATATAAACTTGATATTCATTCAGTTCAGTCATACCTCTCTGTGGTCCCTGACCACAGACAAGACTTGAGTCGTGACCATTTTTTATTTGTCTGCCAAAATGGGTCACTCGTACTCTGCTGCTTCAAATGCCCTCTTGTCTGGCATGGCCCAGTCTGGTCTGGTCTTGATCGAAAAGTCTTCAGAGCTTGATGTCTCCCCTTCACCGTAATAACCTCTAGAGCCTCTGTATGATGTAACTTTGATTTCTTTGGCTGTTCATCTCTCCCTGCTCTGTGTATAATCTTGTTTTCCTGTGTGGTGGTTCCCTTGCCTGTATAGGCTTTGTGTGTATTTAAATACAGATATATTATTATTATTATCCTGCTAACAGTGAGAACAGGACAGGCAGGCGGGTTGAGTGATGGACCGGTGGGATTTATATTTAGAGGGGATATGCTTTAGTTGTGAATGTGTTTTTTTTGTTTTTTTTTTAACCTCTGCTCTGTGTCGGTCTGTCTCTCTGCTCAACTCTAGCAAAGGTTGGAGCTTGTAAACTAACCTATGAATCGCTTTCTGGGTAACACAACCATAGCTGCTTCTGTTGCTCTGAAAGAGCACCTTGTGCACTTGTCCACTAGTTCGAGAGCCTTGGCAGCAGGGTGGGAATATCTGCTGTAATGTGGCTGACTGTGGCAGGTGCTAATCAGTTGTAATGCTGTGTTCAGCAACAACCATGTCAGTGCTATGGCTCGGATCAATGGTTATATTAAGGATTTTGAGCACCTTACTGATGGTGTAATGGAGAATATTGTTACATGCTTGCAGCCAACACATTTCCCACCCAGCTCACTTGTTGACTTTTCGGGAAACCTCGCTAGTTGATTAACTAGGGAGCCTCGTCTTCCGACTGACATTCAGAGCCAAACTAGAAAATGCAGCCTCCTCCCCCGCTCTGTTCTATTTTGATCTGTAATGAGCTACTAGTAAATGTTTGAATATTTTTTTCATTATTCAGGATATAGGATATAGCTGCTTTTGCTCTCAATTAGAGGTCAAGACTTTCTGACTGGTATGACTGGTTCCAGAGCCCTTTGTGTATTAAAATGTATTTGAGTCAAAGAAAAGAAGTCATCGAGTCAAAGAAAAGAGGAGAATGCGTCATAATATGAAGGGCTCTGAGATTAAAAACCTACAAATAGTTCTGCATTATTCTGAAGAGGAAATGAGTTTTCATTCCATAATTATATATATATATATATATATATATATATATATATATATATATATATATATATATTTTCTGTAGGCACATCTTTTCAAAGGTGGCAAATAACAAACACAGGTTTTGCTGCAATGCAGATCGTAGGCAGGAAGTTTTCACTCAATGACGGATTTCTTGTGTTCGAGTAAAACATTTCTCGATAAAGAACAGGGAAAAGAAAATGATGCACTGAATGTAACTAAACTCTCATTCTGTTGGCCAGTCGGGTTATTTGTTTTATATTGAAGGCCTGCTGTATAGCTATATTTGCCTCAGAAATTTGGCAGATGCATATCTTGCCACAACAGTCACGGCTACTGAATAAATGCATTTGGACATAGGTTCCACTGACAGCCAAGACTGGGTACATTGTTCGAGAAGTGGCACCTACAGCCACCTACAAAACCGTTGGCGTATTTCTGTGACGAAAATATTCTCTGTCAGTCTCAGGTAGGCTTTTAACATCACTATGACCAGGACAGTGGTGGTGATAATGTCGAGTACAGTTTGTAAAACAATCAGTGTGAGATATTGTCGTCGTTTTGTTTTGTTTTTCCTCTTGAGTCACAGTTGCCTTGGAAACAGCCCCTTGTTTTCTGGATACAGTTGTTGTTATTAATGATGTTTAGCTTGCCATCTGATAAACCCTTGCTCCACCTTGGTTGGGGGATCAGTAAACCTAATCATACATTTGTTTTCAAAGATTAAGGTTGATAGACTAAAGACAAGTCCGCTCATTGCACATGTTTTATATCTCCAGTAGATATTGTGGACGACAGAGAGCGGCAAGGGAGTGAAGGAAATCCATGCTGTCGATGGACCTGCTGGGCCAAAATTTATAAATGAAATAAATGTTATTCAGGCTCTGTGGAAGTACAAGCATGTTAAGGCTCAGAGCCCTTGCCAGGCATTGTTGACCAAATATCTTGTGCTCCACACAAACCTAATTGTGAGTATGACCAGTGGATAACTGGGCCAAGAATGGTTACATCTGATGCTCCAGTGTTGTTGTGACTACTGCACGGTTATTAATGACAGCTCTGGTAGACTGGTGTCTTATTAAGGCATTTCTTGAGCCGAGTTAAGTGTTGGGTTGGGCTTTAGAGCACCTATAACATGCATAAGTAAATGCTGCCAACTAGACATTGTTAGGAAAGTTACCCTCCCAAATTCAGCTCACTTGTTTTGCACACCATGGCGCTTTAGAGGTAGGTGCAATGGCACTGCAGACTGTGAAGGTCCATATCAAGGTCTGTAGTTTACAAGATTGACCTGCGATTTTCCCATGGACTTATATGGATCCTGAGTTATACAGTGTGCCAGCACATTGCTAGGTTCAGAGTGAATTGGTCCCAGTGGTTACCAAATGTTTGCTCATCTGTTAAGGGACCTTGATGGTTAGCCATGATAATCTCTCTAGTCCTTGGTCCATATCTCAGGCTGTCTGTGGCTGTATATAGAGCTGCACACTCAAACACTCCAGAGGGGATAGCCATACCAACATAACACATTCAGACCAAAATATGTTGTTTTTTATCTTATTTTCTTCCTCCCCTCCTCCTAGTTGTTCCTCTCATCTCATTTTTTAGAGCTCAACTTTGCTCTTTTATGTGAGAGATTTAAGCTGTTTGTATTGTGTATAGGCATCACCTGATAAGGAGGGGGAAATCATGGCAATCTACTGTAGAATGTAATTTCAAACTAAGAGGGTCACCTGAGTGGAGCAAATAGATTTTTACTAACAACTTATTTTAAAGAGCTGATTTTACAAACTCCACCCTCACCCACCACAGGTGTTTCCTCCTCTGGTTCCTGTCTTCTCAAGTCCCCACACGTTATTGGCTCCGCACTAGATTTCAGGTCACACTGTTTGAGCCGGCCAAAATTGTGTTTGCCCAGAATAAAAGTGGATTGGCTGTGGGGTTTTTCTCAGACTATGGTCAGCTTGAGCAGGATAACATTTTCATTTAATTATAATATTCCCATTTGGATAATGTATAAAAAAGTGCTGTTCTAATCATAAATTTCACTCCCATACACTTATGAAAAAGTCTTCCTGTATGGAGGCTCAAGGACAAATTCTTTATCAAAAGTTAATGTTTTGACAATTTGCGATTATAGACATATTTCACAATCAGAAAAGTGCAGAGAAAGATGAGAGATTATAAAGACAATATGCATGAGAGCAGAAAAGCACTGCAAAACAATGTATTTTTTGTCTTTGATTCTGTTTAGTTTCTTCACCAATAGACACCAAAATGTTAGTGAAGACGGTGTGGAACGAGCTCTGTGTTTTCCTTGCAAGGAGAGAAGAGGTGAGACAAAGTTCTGCCAGTAAGCCAAAGCTGATAGGCAAATAACTTTTGGCAAAATAAATGACAAACATGGCATAGCATTTTAAAAACTACGATCAGTGGAAAAATGACGTATCCCTGATGTCTTTGTATCATCGCTAATAGCTAAATATTGAGCCATCTTGTGCCTGAAAGCTTCTGGAGTCTTACTGCTTTTCAAACCTCTGCTCTCCCCAAGTTATTAGCTTTGTGTTGTTTGTAGTTGTTGCTGTGATTGTTAGTTCACTCCTTAGGGAAGCCGCATTAGAAGCTATAGTAGCTAGGGTTTCCGAACATGTATCAGCACACATGCTTTTTATTTTCTCTTGGAGCGTGCCTGTATTTTCTGAGCACGTTTACATGTAAACTTCCGAAAGTGTACCCAATAGTAGTGTGTAAATAAGATGGTTTGACTGTGTGTGTGAACAAGTTGTCAGTAGTGCAGCCATCATGTTCTCTGCATGCAAGTGTGTGTGTATTGAAGGGGGGGATTGCTCATGTTTAGCAGTGTAGTCTTATCACTTCTACTGCAGCAGGAAACCGCAACAGAAAATCCTTTGTTCTCAGGGTACAATCAGTTTTCAAAAAGAGGAGGAGGAGGGAAAGTTACTATAGCTCAGGCCTCTAGCTCACTTATATGAATAGTAGGAGTCACTGGATCTGTTCTCCTCCCTTGTTGTGTTTTAAGCTGCCAAAGACCACAGTGGAACAAACTTAACCCAGACACAAGTCTATCTGAAGTGCCCATGTACACACACACTGGCAGGAGGCTGGTCCAGTATTCTTTCCTACTCTACACCTCCTTCTAATACTTTTCTCCCCCGACATTTGTTTGCTGTTGATATACTAGGGACCATACTGTGCTGGACCAGGTCAAATGTCAACAGTCTCGTCCTGTGGTTGGCGTGACAAGAGACCAAAGCAGACCTGCACGCTAACATTTGCCCAATGTTGTGTTAGTGGCTGCACCCTATGTTAAGAAAATGTAGGATTTCACACTAGCTGTGTAGAATGTGTGTTATGGAAGGCGCAGTTAAACATTTATAACCAACATATGTTACTTAGTAAAGGTAAGCAGCGTTGTAGCACAGCTTGTACAATGTGGCCAAATTCCTATCTGTGAATGGCACTCAGGGTCCACACACTGCATGTTGCTGAGGCATCATAGAGCAAAGCAAGGCCTTTCTAGTCCAGCGCAGTATGTTTCTATAGTGTGACAGAGGCTGAAGCAGAGAGGTCTGGCCACCATATTGCTCCCCCACTCTTTTTTCTCCATCACCTGTTTCACTGTGAGGAGTGAGTGAATGTAAAACTGAAGACGAGGAGGACGAGGAGTTTGGTTCAATCTCCGAACTCGTCCGGGACTAAACATTCCCTTGGATGCTTCCTGAAGCTACTTTCTGACAGATTGTAGCCCCCCAGCTAGGACACACGCCAGCGTGCCTGATCTGATACGTTGCACGGCAAGCCTGTGGCCAAGGTCAAATTTGATGGGAAGTGTTTAGTTCCAGGCTTTTGGAGCTGTAAAGTGATTTGCTGCTAGAGATCTGCTAGGAACAGGACATTCCACATGGGGGTTGCTCAGGTCATCTGACTTGCAAACAGTTTACAACAAGGCTAAAGTGTCCGCATGAAAATTAGACTATATAAATATAGACTTCTTTTTTTTTTTTTTTTTTTACTTTGAATGAGTTGGTCTGTTTTTTGAAGGGACACCAGGTTACCAGCTGGTCTGAGCAGAGTGGAGGTGTGGTACCATTTAGAAGTGGTTATTTAAAGTGTGTCGCTCTTTCAAAGGACTGTTTCAAACATGTGTTTCTGCAATGCCAAGTTTTGCTGTCACTTGATGCTTCAGCATCCTGAGGGCATTTTGCAGCCTTTTGTGTCCGGTACACAAAAGGTCACAGGTGTGAAAGCAACTTACACTGACCGTGTGCTAAACACAAGGACTAGCTTCTCTTTTTACAAAATAAGTTGGTTTCACCCAATGAATCAATCTGCCAGATGAAAGAACATCACAATACAGTAAGAGGAAGTTTGTCTGCGTATTTAGTACACACATGAATGCACACAGAAGTGATAGTACATAATCCCTATGTATACACAGGGGCACCTTGACTCTGGGCTGGACTTATTTATACACCATATGCAGAGAGAGGTTTGTGTATGACTATACTACACTGTGTGCACACAGAAAGACGGATCTGTGCTCACAGAGCCTTACTTTTAACGAGTTCTGCCATCAAACTGAATGGTTTGAAGGCTCCAGAGGCGAGATGAGGCGTCCGTTATTCAGGAGACCATTACCAGCAGTTACTGTACATTGATATGGTCGCAGCCAGTTCAGTCTGCCCTTTTGACCTGTTTACGTTTTGTTTGTTTTTCTTTGCTCTTTATATGCATTCATAGAGAAATCCTAGAAGAAATCAGGAGCCCTGTGGCCTGATGGGTAATTGAATCCACATAGCTGCCCTCTAATGTACTCCATCTGAGACACTTGGACTTGACAGCTTATTAAAACTGTTGTGATCGCAGCGCTGTATATATACAGGGATCTGGGTACATCTGTCCTACCAGGCCCCCATATATCTTACAAAGAGTTGGGTGCTAATACTCAATAGCCAATAGTAATACCATTGACATGGACAGATGTGTGAGCGACCAGCGTGTGTTATTTTAGTACCAAAGCAGCCGACGGTGTCAGATCTGCATCAATCTAAACAGGCTCCCAGCCACAGGCAGACGCACATCAGACATTACAGTTTCATTTCCACTTTGATCATTGCTCAGACTCTATCCCAACTTGAGAGTTTATAATGTTGACTGTCTGGATGTTTGCAATGTTGTGAAAGTATACTTAAAATAGCTGTAGAAAAGAGGTAGTAAGATGCCTAAAACATGTTTTTGAAGGGATTACCATTAAGAGACAGGGTTTCCTCATCACAAAGTGAGATTTCAGATGCTTCCTGTTTGTTTTATGTTTTTACCTAAATGCTAAGACCATGGACTACTACCAGACATTGAATAGGCTCACATAGGGCTGGACTCATACAGGAATGTGAAGAATATCATTAACACCCTGACAAGTGTTTCTGTAACTTAGGAAAAAACACTGGATGTGCATTGCACTGATATAAAATCAGTCTAGATATATTGTCAGTAAAGGGGAGGTTCACACAGAGCAAGGCCATTAGCCACACAGAGAGCCTTTTAGAGAAAGTTGGGATTCCCCAGTTTTCCATTTCAGTCATAGCTGACACTAAAACTAATTTTCCAGCCAGCTTATGATGATGATCTTAGCATAACGGTGATATTAACGGGAATTATTTTACACTTTCGCCACATTGTATTTCTAGAGAAGAAACAAAAAAATAGCACTGAAAGCATAACCTGGCCAAACTCTGTCAGTAGCTGTGGTGGACGTTGGTGTAGCGCCTGGCTATATCAAGGAACTGATAGATATTCATGCTCAGTGTCAGCCAACTATCTTCATTAAGATCTCAGCTACCGTGGCTCTGATGTTCCTGGCTGCTAAACAAAGTCTTTCTTGTCAAGTCTGGAGAGCCAAACCTAATTAGCCAGGCAGGCAGGCCTGCTGCCCAGTCCAGCCGCACAACTATGCAAGAGGAATGCATATAATCCACACTCTTCTCTATTTTTTTTTCTTCAGTTTTTACATTTTAGTTTTTCTTTTTCTCACTGCCACGCAGTAGTAATGAAGACGTAAACTAATAAGAACTTGCAATGACAATACTTGGCCTTATGATGATTTATGAAATCTTACCATTTAGTTTTAAGATCTTTTGATTCTGGTCAGCCAGCCCAGCGACAGCAGCGGTGACGGCGGGCTCACTCTTGGTCTCTGTGAGACTGGCTAGACGGCCCCAGTTTTATCGTGGTACGAATGTTGTGCATTTGTTTAAAATCAGGACAGTTTGCAATAACAGCAGTCTTACTAGTGGCCACAAAGGGGCACGAGCAGTGCTGACAGCGCCCGGCTACGTCTTAAGAAAACCATAGAGGAAGAAATATAAACTATAGAAATAGATATATAAACTCACACAGTGCATATTTGTATTAGGTATCAACAATGCATTACCATGGTATAATCTTATGCAACACATGTCCGGGTTCAATTTGTGAACATGAAGTATATTATAAAATCACACAGACTTTGTAAATCAGAAGCTATGTTGTTGTGTGTTTTTTGCGAAAATGGGTTTACCATCCTTAATGTTGAATATTCTGAGCGTTATGTTCCTGTGTGATTGTGTTTGTTAAAGTGAGCGCACAGCAGTGGGTTTTACCTTCTTTCTGTAACCAGATGTAACCCAAAACACAGCTGGACAGTTGGATTTCAAATGACATGTAGAATATTTTAATTGCATTTCATTTGTTTCTTAAACACTTTATTATCTGATCTGTACACCGTTTTACAAACGTGTGAGTAAAGGCATGGATTGAGACTTGTTCTAACCAGCAAAGAAGTTCCACTCCCAAAAACGTACCTGTATTTGTCCGTGTATAAGAACCTTTTAGTCGAGAACTTGGCTTAATCTACGTCTGTGAAACCACTCTTCAAATGAAAGACTAAAATAATATAAACCTCTGATTTGGAACCTGTCCAGCTGATTTTCATTTTAGTGTGCAGGGAAAGAGTCCTCTCCAGCTGTGAGGACAGATTTTATCATCGAGAACAGTGTTGATCCATGGTTCTGTTGTGGAGAAAAGGGAGGGTACGTTAGAAACCTCCATGTTAAACCTCATGGCATACACTTGAGGGGTCAACCTGCCGAATGTCAATTTGAATTAATGTTGAATGAATGCTTCTCTTCTTTTAGTCAGTGAATAAAGACATTAAAACGTTTGCTTCCATTGTCTTGTTTGCCTCCTGTTTTCAGCTTCAGCAGCATGCTGGGTATACACCAATACCATTCTTTAACCTCCTGGGGTTTAAAAAAATGTCTGTTTTTTTAGAGGGATATTTAGCATTGAAAATGTACAATACATAAACAGTATATGTATGTAAAGTATAGTTAGAGAAAACAGACTGATGAGGAGAAAACAGAATATGAGCTCTTCTTATACAATTTTCGACACTCCAGAAAGGAGTGACAACACATTCCCGGCACTGCAGGGCTTTCCCCTTTAAGTAAGGTGGCAACATAATACACATATGCAGATGAGATTCAACCACTGTCACCATGACAACACGGTATTGGGAAATACAAGGGGAATTGCTGGTTAGTGATGAGCAGAGAGAGAGGAGGTCAGTGGAAGAGAGAGAGAGTGAAAGACTGAGGCAAAGCACACCGATGGCTACGAAGCAGGATGAATGACGCTTTCCTCTCACACCTCTAATCGATAGAAATATAAGACAGGATACAAATAATTAAGATTAATAGGAAATATTGAGAGACACTGCAACCTATTACAGTACTCACCCACCCTGTGGAGTTACCGTATAGCCATTCGGTGCTCAAGTGGAGGATTTACATTTGAGCAATGATCACAGGTTTTATTCAGGAAAAATAAACCTGAAGGCCGTAGATAAGAATAACTATGGTGCAGCCAAAAGCCACCCCTAAAAACTGTGGAACAAGTGTGCAACTCTATTCACTTTCTAATGATTTTTTTTTTGTATGTACATTACATAAATTTACGTATTTTTAATTCGTCTTGATGATATAAATATTTGCCCATATCGTTTTGCAGGCACAACAGAGAGAAGGCTCACTGCTCATTCTAGTTCGTTACCATGCTTTGTCCAGAGCTCAGACAAAGAGCTTGTTCACATCTGGGTAATGAGATTATCATGTTGGTCTTATGCAATGAAGCTGAAACAATACGTTTTTGTGTGTCCCACAGCTACCATGTAGGTGACAATATGTTGTGTCACACTATAATTTAATAAATGTGACTTTTAACTGTGTCTAATAGGCACGTACCACACATTTTGCAATCACCAATTATTAGTCAGGTGTTATGTATTCTGCTCATACTGGGTTGAAAATGCTCATCCTGCATGCAATTTGTTGGGATGTTATTATATATGCACTATAGGTATCATCACCATATACAGGTAAACAGTCATACATTATGAGTTGACTGACTGCTATAGTACAAGTTATGTTACTACAATTCCTGGGGATCTTGTGACTCACAGACCACTCCTGAAAAATTATCATAATTAAAGGTCTCCTATATTACTATTTTGCATCAAAGCATTTTTCAGTGCTTTAATAACATCAAATGATGCGGATTAACTTCCCTTTCGTCGTCTGTCAGGAAACAATATGAAACAAACAGGTTTTTTAATTGTATTTGGGTGTGAAGATTCTAAATGCAAGTAGCAACATGCTGGTGCAGTACTAATACAACAGCTAGAATTGCATGCACTTATACAGTACATAGCTACACAGTGTTGTTCACTGTTATAAGAAAACAATCGTGATCGTTTTCAGGCAACGGTAGCCTGCACAGACGTAAACAGGGAATTCAGGGAAATGTTATTTTTACTGAGTAAATTGTAACATTAAAAAGTTTTAGATGTCGCTTTTAAGATGAAAGCTGACCAGCAGATGGCCATAATCAACCCAAAACTCGCATGTCAGCTACGGGTAAAACCGAAGAAGAAGAAAAAGAGCAAGGAGGGAAGGTAAAAGAAGAAGAAACAACACGTGATTCGCGCTAACTGGAAGCAAGATGGCGGTCGTGGTGCGTAGCTTGCAAGACCAGCTTGAAAAAGCAAAGGAAAGCCTGAAAAATGTGGACGATAATATTCGTAAATTAACGGGACGTGATCCTAATGAATCAAGGTAAACGAAAAAAAGGCCCGAGTGGTTATTTTGCATGTAGCGTATTTCTAGTGATACGCAACCAACTTGCTAGCATTCAGATGACTAGCTAGCTAACTACCGATATGTGCTAGCATAGCATGAGTCGGTTAGCTAGCTACCGATATGTGCTAGCATAGTATGAGTCTGTTAGCTAGCTATCGATATGTGCTAGCATAGCATGAGTCGTTTAGCTAGTTGCCGATATGTGCTAGCATGATTCGGATAGCTAGCTACCGTTAGTTAGCAAATATTACCACCTCCTTAGATTGTTTTGTGCTAGCCGAACTTACTCAAGGTCGTCTTATCTATGTCCAAACTTATTAATTAGCCGCACAAAAGTACTAAATAATACCATAACTGCTCTTAGCTTAGGAGTGGAGTATCGACGCCAGTAGGCCAACTGTTGTCATGCCCTGCATGCGTCGTCCGGGTGTCACCACAGAGTTTCCTGTTTAGTAACGTTGGTGCTACAATGTCTCTGCTTCTAGCAAAGTAACCATTGCATTAACACGAGCATGATAACCGTTTCTTTCAGAGCTGATGTGACTCAGAACTAATGATGGTGTTTTTTGTGTTGACCTTGTTTCTTGCTGTGTTTACAGACCGGGTCAGATCCGTCGGCTCGGCGGTCCCATGGCAGGCCCAGGTGGAGGTAGAGGCAGAGGAGTCAACTTGCTCAGGTAAAGCTGGGGTCTTGACGGCTGCATTCAGCAGCACATATGTTCATTCAGATAGTTGTAGAATCAGGGGGTGCTCTCAAATGGCCTGCAAGCCATGCCCATTTTAATTAGAAAAAAGCTCTACATTCCTAACAGTATAAATACCTCTTTAAGCATTTTTGTGAATTTGGCTAACTTGTACAGTGCCCGTTGAAAACATACCTGTTCGGAACCGTCCTCCTGTATTGCTGCTTGCAGCTTTCCCCAATGTAACTAAGTACATTTATTCAAGGACTGCACTATACACTTTCCTTACTATCCACCACATCTCAGAGGCAAATATTAGCTTCACTCTACTTTTTTTTTTTTCTTTGACAGCTTTACTTACTTTGCGGATTTAGACTAATACAAAATATAATCAAATGATTATGTATTATTATAGATTAAACTACCCAGCAATATATAAAATAAGTAAGCCCCACCTTTACCAGCTACAATATTGAAATGATTAACACATGAATGCATCACTAATCATAATTCAGTGATGTATATTATTCTGCATAATAAGTACTTTTAGTATTTTAAGTATGTTTTGAATGCAGTTTTTTTTTTTTTTTTTTTTTTTACTTTTAAAAGTATTTTTTACAATGTACTATTAGTAGTAGTATATTGTCATGTCTAGGGATGTAACGGTATGAAAATTTAACCTCACGGTTATAGTGACCAAAGTTATCACGGTTTTCGGTATTATCGCGGCATTTTTAAAAGTGTGTTCAATATGTTCAAAAAGCACTGATAGGCCTACACAAGCGGAAATGGTTTCAAAAGGTGTAACAGTGCCCGTGCTTCAGACTTCGTCCTTAAGGTTCGGGCACACATGGCCGATATTCTGCCGTCGGACAGTCTGGTGAGGTCAGTGACTCGAGTCTGTTTGGTGTGTTCCGTGCCGTCGTCCATCGGAGAGGAACGTCGGAAATCTTTTAAAACTGGCCTTTTGTTGATCTGAAACGAAGACAGATTCAGCAACTGTATGGCCTATTTCTCGCTTAAAATGGTTTCAGAAACGCGTTGCAGTGAATTTATATCTATTTTAGTAGAATATGAGATCGTATTCTGAATAAGCCGCCATGACAGTCTTTTGAATTTCCGGAGAAACCAGACCCACGTGACGTCCAATCAGCTGCCGGTTTTCATTTTTGGGCAATACAATACAGATTAACGCTGCCTGCTCTTATGGAGACGTATTACGTCTCGTCGCCTTGGGTTGTTCTGAGGCATTTCTTTGACCAACTCGGGAGACTGATCAGTCCAACTGCCTTTTCTGCCGAGGGTCGGCCGTCTGGTCCGTGTGTCTGAACCTTTAGAGGGCTGATAAATGTTGTGAGCGCGGTCATCTCCTCCTACGCACGTTGTAGGCTACGCAGTGCGCCTGCGCGGCAACTTCGGGAGACTCGGATGAAGCTGGGAAGGATTAAACACACGGTTTCCACACCGTGGTAATCCACCGGGATAATGTTTTCAATGAAAACCGTAAGTGCTATCGTCAACATTTGTATCGGGGTTTACCGCCACACTGGTAATCGTTACATCCCTAGTCATGTCACGTTTGGTGAAACAGCACCAGCGCATTAGTAACAGTTCAAGCGGAGAGTGGTAATGCATCACAGGAGCGGGGGATTGGCTTTTAAACAAGAACCCACAAAATGATAATAACTTTAGACAAGGTTCTGAAGGAGCTTCGGGTGATGAGGGAGAAGCTGCTAACATCAGGATGACACCACAGTAACTGTAGAAAGTGTCTGGTAAGAAGAGGGGAGGATATATGTTTACTGAATTACAGGAGATGCTTGGACAGATGCAGAAAACATGGTGAATCTATTTTTATTCGGTAAATCTGGTCGTAATTAGAGTTGCGTTTTTCTTGTTTTTGTGAACTGAGTTCTGCTGATACAGACACCAGCTGAGCTCAAATGTTGGCCGGAAAGCGGTTTATATCAGCCAGGTGGCGAAGATGTGCTGGACTCAGTCTGCAAAGCCCTGAAGTGTGTGTGTGTGTCGAGCTATATGGTGCAATTGAATTTCCGAAGGGATCAATAAATGTCTCTTTTTTTCCCAGGCGTAGTCTCTCAGACATGGGAAGCGGCGGCCCCCCTGCCAAGCAGAGGGACATCGAAGGAGCCCTGCTGAGGTGAGTGTTTTTTTTTTTTTTTTTTTTTATATGCATTCGCATCTGTCATGCTAACAGCAACTTTGCACACAATTTGATGACGGTAAAACATATCATGTAGGCTGAAACAAACTAGAGCTGATGCAATTACTCTAAACTCATTGAATTTAAGTAATTAAACAAAACCGTTGAAACACTCTGCTATGAAGCTTTAGTCGTCCTAAATGTAGAATCGTGATTGTTAAGCTTTTAGAATGAGCGAGTAGATTAGTAAAACAAAAAGATTTCTACTCAATTAAAAACTAAATGTAACCAGTTTTAATACCCGTATAATGCTGATATTGAGAAACATACCACTTGCTGGTATAGCTGAAGGGGATTGATTTGAACATAGCTCAGACTGCCTCAGACTGAACAGTAATTGGAAAATATGACATTTACTCTCTGTTCTGTGGTTGTGTATTGTTGCAGCCTTTCAGTTGTTTTTGTACCCTTGTGTTCAGATCACGCCCTGGCCATAAGTCATTGAATTACTTTGATTCTTTGTAATCTGACAGATGTGAGGCTTCAATTAGCGTAGCTGACATCTATGAGAACAGCTGTTGCTATATCTGCATTGGTTAAGTGTCTGTCTCTCTCATGGGCGTCTGATCCTTTTTGTGTGTGTCTGCAGGCTTGCGGGGGACCAGAGGGCCAGGAGAGACGCACGTCACGATAGCGACGCCGAGGATGATGACGATGTCAAAAAGGTAAGAATATAGAGTTTCTGTGTTGGTAGTGCCGTTCATATGTGCAGCATGTGTGGGAAAGTGTAGCATCTGATGTGTTTTGGGTAAACAAACGCATTAAAAGCCTCAGGCAGGCTGAAAGGCAGCTCAGACAGTATTCTGATACAGATCATCATTATTAAATGTCACATTTAAATGTCAAATATTAGGAGAAGCTAAGACATTCCGTGTTTTGAAAGACAAACTGACTTAACAAATTGGTTTTCTCACTTTCATGTTTTCTTCTTCCCTCAGCCGGCGTTGCAGTCGTCTGTAGTAGCTACCTCCAAGGAGAGAACACGCAGAGACCTCATTCAAGATCAAACCATGGATGAGAGGGGCAAACAGAGGTAGGCCAACATGAGCTACGAGCCTGCTGTCATGATCTGTATGGCCACATTTGTGAAATTACACCAGCAAACAGAAAATGGGGAATGGCAACCAAAAAAATCAAAACCTAATGGACGATATAAATCAGCGTACAACTGAAAATAGCAGTTGTCTGTAATGGTGGGTTTGTGTTCTTGTTCAGGAATCGGCGTATGTTCGGCCTGCTGATGGGGACCCTGCAAAAATTCAAGCAAGAGTCCAACGTCTCCACAGAGAAGGTGAGGAAAATCTATCAATTGTATTTCTATCAGGAGGGACGTAATTTAAGAGTGAAATGAGTTTGAACATGGTGCGTAATAGGTTGATATGTTTAGATTCATTAGCAATTAGACTCCATCACAGTGTTCATTTATAAGGGGTATAGAGGCCGTGGATATATAGGAATACAATAGCAATAGCTCCCGGAAATGGTGGTAAATCCGGTTGGTTTAACAGTTAATATTCAGCTGATGACAATGTAGCGGATTAGGTTGGGAGATAGAAATGTGAAGCGTAGAAGTCACTTAGTTACTGAAATTAGATGGTAGTTTTTAGCTAATCTGCCAAATTGAGTAAAAAAAATGGTTAATTTGTGTGAATGAAAAGTAATGGATGTAAGCAGGGCCATCATGTTTTATTGTATTTCTGTTTGGTAAAGCACTTTTTAATGTAATATTTATATATTGAGGACATTTGATTTCCATTCAGTTCAGTGGCATTTACAAAAACCCAACTGCCGATGTACAGTATTTGTACAGTACGTTGGCTGCTGTTGCACTACAACTGTGTTCATCTTCTTTAACTCTTCCTCTCCTTAATCCTGTCTCTGTCCATCTCTTGCTTTTGCCCCCACAGCAAAAGCGACGTACAGAGATTGAGCAGAAGCTTGAGGTTCAGGCTGAGGCTGAGAAAAAGAAGGCGGAGAGTGATAAGAGGGAGCTGTTTGAAGAGAGGAGAGCCAAACAGACTGAGCTGAGACTACTGGAACAAAAAGTGGAATTAGCTCAGCTGGTAAGAAAATATTTAGGAGTCAATGTCAGTGGGGGGTCCGGGGCCTTGTTGATGAGGCTGAATGCAGAGGGCAAGAAGACGTTTGCATTTGGAGGTGGTTGAGAAAATGGATGCATAGAGTAATTTTTGTTGTGCCGATTTATAAACAAATGAGAGTTTGTACTTAGCCAGAATTGTATTTAACCTTCTCTTTCCTACATTGACAGCAAGAGGAGTGGACCAGCCACAATAATCGTCTGGTGAAATACATTCGTACCAAGACCAAGCCTCATATCTTCTACGTGCCTGGAAAAATGTGCTCCGCCACACAGAAACTCCTCGACGACTCCACCAAGAAACTCAATGGTCAGCTGCGTTCTTTTTTTGAAAGCACTTTGCCCAGGCTTTAAGAGATAAGGGTTTCTTGTACCCATATCCAGAGAAAACCGGTTTGTGAGTGTTTATCTTTTTATAATCTCTGTGGATCTTTGGTTTTGTTCTCTGCGCAGCTGTGTTTGACGAGAGGCGTGAGGCTTTTGCCGAACACCTCAGCAAGATGGAGTCCCGCCCCCGGCGACAGCCAAACCGCGACCAGGATGGAAACACGGCAGCAACAGGGATGGACCACTCGGCGGAGGGTAAGCCAGCAGGTCAGGTAGTCAAGGTGACAGGTAACAGGGGGGATGCAGAGATGGAGGAAGAGGAAGAGGATGATGAGGAAGAGGAGAGGGAAAAGGAGGGAGATAGAAAGGTGATAGAGAAAGTCAAGGGGGATAAAGGAGAGGAGGAAGTGAAGGTGGAGGGAGAGGTGGAGGGGATGGAGTTGGGTGAAGAGTGCAGTGAGGAGAAAAAGGGAAGAGAGGAGGGGTTTGAAGATGGAGAGGAGAAGGAGGCAAGTCCAGGGTCAGAGGGGATGGAGGTAGAAAGTGGGCCGGGGAAGGTGGACAGGAGTAAGGCAGAGGAGGGGGAGACAGACAGTAAACGGGGGCCTACAGACCTCCAAAATGAAAAGACCCAGGACACTCGGTCCTCTGAACCAACCATAACCAGCCAAGAAGCACCAGACACCAGTCACCAGCCCCAGCTCAGCCACACTGCAGGGGAACCAGCAGTAAAGTCCCCCGAGACCCAGGGATCCTCTCCAACCCCAGAACCCCAAACAGCCTCCACGGTGCCTGGGCAGGATATCATTATCATCCCTGGCCTCGAGGTCCAGACCTCAGCTGCTGAGAACCAGGCCGTGGAAGGGAAACCAGGGGACGAAGCACCCCAAAATCTGCCTGATTCTGAGGGGGCCCCCAGCACCACCCCTGCACCCTCTAAGGAGGAAGAGGATGGCGGGAGAGGGAGAAAGAAGGCAAAGGAGCCAAAGAAGGGGCGCAGTCATAGTAACAGCTCCTCCTCTTCCTCGTCCGGCTCCTCCTCCAGCGGAAGCTCCTCTTCTTCCTCCGGATCCAGCCGCTCCTCTTCGTCCTCATCCTCCTCTTCGTCCTCATCGTCCAGCAGCCGAAGTCGCAGCCGAGAAAGCAGTAAGCGCAAGAGGAGGCCGTCAGATAGGGCCAGGGACATGAAGAAAGGAGAAGATAGAAGCCACCGCAAGAGAGGAGGGAGTAGCGGAGGAGGGAGGGACTCGAAGGGATCCAAGAAGAGGAGCAAGGAAGGGAGAAGCAGGTCGTCCCGGAGCGATAGGGAGCATAAAGAGAGAGACAGGAAGGACAAGAGACGCTAATCTGGTTCTCATTCAGCCTTTGTATGGTAAAGCTGGCAAATACAGGGAAATCAACTATTAACGACACAAAATTACAGTTTTTAAACTAGCATTTTCCCTTAAAACGCTTCATAAAGGCTTTTTGAGCTTTTAACAGGATTTTATTTCATAATGTAGGGATTTATAAGTCGATGTAAAAAAGAATTGAAACCGTGATGACTTTTTCTCTGTTTTCCTTTTTACTTGGCAAAGAAAATGTAAACTGGACTTTTAGTTAGGGTTGCATCTGTCATTGGACGCATAACTAACAGGTTTGAGACGGGTGAGACTACTCAAGGCTTCATTTTAGTCCTGTCATTTTGTCTTCCGTCTGGCATTTGGGTTTTAAAAAAGGTCTTTGTGGCACTATGATGAAAATGTTTGTTTTCATTCTAATAATGCCACAGGCTGGGGGTATTGGTGGTTATGGCAGCAGTAACCATTAACGTACAGTAGCTGTTTTCATGTTGATGTGGCAACACTGTTAATCCTCATGTATTTTCACTATTTGAGGAATGTCATTGCCCTTGTATCTTCATCACGTGGGTACATGTGTGATTTGCTCAAATGCTGGGATTTTTTTGTACCGATCTGCTTCAAATTAAAAGTGAGGTATTAGAGGAAATGTGTTGTGTGGTATTTCTTTAGTCATTAGTGCAGCAGCTGTTTTCAGTATCAACTAATAGGATGAGTATTTTTACAATAATTGTTTGGTCTTTTTAATGCCAAAATACAGAGAAATTCCCATCAAGTTCCCAGAGTCCTGATGACCTCTTCAGACCCCTAACAGCCCTAAATCCAAAGATAATTGATTAGCAGCAACTCCTTACGTTTTAAAAAGCTTAACTAGAGAATCATTGGAATTTTTTACTTGAAAATAGACAATTATCAAGATAGTTGACAATGTTCAGTCAAGTTAATTTCAGATCGTATAAAAGTCTGCATTTCAAGACCAAATTCATCTAAATGGGTGGTAGGGTGTCTCATTCTGAAGGCTCTTAAAATGTCACCATCTTTGGTGAGTTGTTGCCCTTTAACAAGTGGGAAGAGCTGGTTAAAAAAAAAAACTTTCATCCTCTGGATGAATATTACATTTCATGGTTGGTGATCTGTGCAGTACTTGTTGGACCCATAACCTTGCCCTTGTCTAGCTAGAAAGCCACAACTTTTTATTTGTAGGGTTGTACCACTTTATTACCAACAACAATGCTTACACAAGTAGTTATCCTTTAAATCAGTTTAATAGAAAAAATATTGCATTTGATGCATCCATAAACCTCAGAACAAAATTCCTAAAGAATCAAACGGTCCAAATGACTTGGTTAATTGAAATACAGGTTGTGAGTTGATGATCCAGTCCCTTTGGTTCTGTCGTCAACTTTCATCGCAATGTGCAGAATCCCCACCGCTCTGTACATGGTTGTTGGCACCGTTGTGTCCTTGGATATGTTGAGTTCTCTCCACTGATTTTCAAGTGTGTTCATAAGTTTATTGTTGCTTCATTGTACAGCCTGAAGGCTGCATCAGTAGGAGGGCTTACAACATATTCCTATATTCCGATATTGTTCAACCTTGCGTTCACTCGGGCTGGTCTGCCAGGTCATTCTGCTCAAAGTATCTGCAGAAAAGGAAATGAGCACAGTTGCATGCATTAATACTGATAAAAACAAATGTAAATGTTTGTATAAACATTCTCTTTGCATTAGATTTAATAAGACCAACCCATCCAGACAGCCCTGATATATAAAATGTTATGTGACCTGATCAATGTAAACTGCTCAGTGATACCTGGCAACAAGACAGATGAGCAGATTGAGGGCTGGCAGTTTCTCATCCTCCTGACTCTCCTGAGGAATCATAAAAGCAAAACAATTAGCAAACAGACCTTACTGTGAGAAGTATACATTTAAAAGTACAGTACTAATTATAAACCCTGAGTGCAGTGAGGTTTTAGCACTAAAGATGGACAAAATGAAGCAAACACAAACTTTCCCACAATTCCCACTTAACCCTTGTGTTGTCTTCCCGTCGACCATGCAACTTTGTGTTTTTATGGGATGAAATTTCAACATTTTGTTCTTTTTCTTTTTTTTAAAGATTATTTTTTGGGGTTTTTCCCTTTAATGGACAGTGGATAGACATGAAAGGGGGAGAGAGATGGGGTACGACACGCAGCAAAGGGCAGCAGGCCGGATTCGAACCCGTGCCGCTGCAGGACTCAGCCAACATGGGGCGAACGCTCTTACTGGGTGAGCTAGAGGCCGCCAACATTTTGTTCTTTTACTACACTTTTCTTGACGTTTTATTCCAATTTTATTTGTCAATTTTTTAAAAAGTGTTTTGTTGCCTTTTCCAATGTATTTTTTTTTTTTTTTTAAATCACTTTTTTCAACAAGTTTTTGTCACCTTTGGCGATGTTTTTGATCACTTTTTTCAGCATTTTAGGAGCTTTTTCCAACATGTCTCACTTTTTTCAACATGCTTTTGTCATAGTTCTGATATAGAAAGTTTTTGTAAACGGGTCAAAATTTGACCCGAGGACAACAGGAGGATTAAATACAAAGGAAAGACAGGAGGAGCTGAGAGCACAGCAAACACATTGGTAGTATTAGAGAGGATGGCAACACAGGCTTGAGACAGTGGTACGAACTGATTCCTACCAGTGTGCTGCGAAGCTGAGCACATCTCCTGGCCAGCTGTCTGATGGAGGCGTGGGCTTCAGGTAGCAGAGGCTTCTCCAGGCAGGCCAACAAAGCATACAACCAGCGACCCTTTAACAAACAGGTGATAGAGACACACCACAAATCAAACAAGTTCCAAATTATTCAGTAAGAACTTTACACTTTCATATTTCAAATGTGGAAAGTAAGAAAAAGAAAAGTGAATTACAATGGCCAAGTAAACAATTTAGAATGATTTCTTCTCCACACATTGGGTGGTCAGAAGACGAACAGTGCTTATTGCTATTTTACCTTGGTTGGAAAAAATATTAATATACATATACAGTGTGGCTGTATCCCTTTTGCTGGACAGGCCAACATCCTGTTTGTATCCAATGCCACAGTAAAGGGCAAAATACATTTTCATTTTTGTCATGCTTGGTGTGCAAACTCGTTTGAAAACACTTACTGTAAGAATTACAGTAATTCTTGTATTGACAACAATGAGCATAGTTTTTGCCCTACAACCCTGCAGTGTGATTGTAGCATGAGGCCTCCGAGGAGTTGGCAATGCGGAGTGACTTAATAAACTTAACTCACCAACTGTGGAACAAAATCGTGTTCCTCAAACCAACCGATTAGAATTTCCAACAGCATCAGCACTGTGGACTGTAGACACGGAGAGAAAACAAACGCGTACTAATCAGAGTGTGGAACTGGTTCAGAGTGTGAGCTAGACGTGTACATGAGGAGGTCACTTACCTGGTTCAGTCTGCTGACTATGCTGAGGAAAGGAGGGAAGCCCACCTGAGCAGACACATGCTTTGATTAGATTACATGCTCTTATGTAATATATATATATATATATATCATGTATATATCATTTCCCAACAAGTGGCAGAAGAAACAAGTACTGTGATACTCCCAAGTTTAGATTTTACAAATTGTAACATACAGTTTAGTGCTTTACAGTTGAAGATTTCAAGGATTTTTGAAGAATAATCTTCGAACATTTCCAGAATTTTGCTGATAACCTGACCATTATAAACCCTAACAGTAGTTTAATAAATGAGTCTTCTTTTCTTCCAACAAGCACGTTCATAAAACCTTGCTATAATCCAGCGCTGGCTCTGGTTCAGCGTCTGTGTGGCCGGACGAGGTGCCCAGATAGACCGTCTCTCCGAAACAAAATCTCTTCCAACCCTCCTCATCGGTTAGCTTTGGCTGTAGGACGCACATAAAAACAAGAATGTACAGCAAATGCAAAATCTCCTACTCAGTGTGCTCTGTCTTATAAGTATATCTATTTATTAAATGGACTTTAAGACCATCTCCTCACCATCAGTACATTGTCGTCCAGAGTGTGGCTGCTCCAGTGATTCCTGTTCTTTGCGATGCTCTGAAAGCAAAATACAGAACCCACAAACAGTTTGATTGGGAAAATGGATTATGTAGTAAACATACTCCTGGGTTTGCGTGCCTTTACAGATTACAAATCTGCCTTTTTTAATTCAATAACCCTACCTTAAACACATTTAAAAACAGGCAAGAAACATTTCTTTTATTATCCTGTGACATAGATTACACCAGTCCAGCAGAGAACTACTGCTATACTTTGTTTCATAATTCTTAGACAGTTCAATGAGGGAGTTTAAAACATTGATTTAAGTATTGGTCATTTGTAATTGAAATGTTATGGACTTAAAGTGCTCATATTATGCTCATTTCCAGGTTCATAATTGTATTTAGAGGTTGTATTAGAATAGGTTTATGTGGTTTAATTTTCAGAAAACACCATATATTTGTTGTACTGCACATTGTTGCAGCTCCTCTTTTCACCCTGTGTGTTGAGCTCTCTGTTTTAGCTACTGAGTGAGACATCTCACCTCTGTTCAATCTTTGATGGGAGTCGCACATGCGCAGTAGCTAGGTAAGGACTACTAGCCAGTCAGAAGCAGAGTATGAGGGTGTGTCCTGACAGTACCTAGGTAAGGACTACTAGCCAGTCAGTAGCAGAGTATGAGGGCGTGTCCTGACAGTACCTAGGTAAGGACTACTAGCCAGTCAGTAGCAGAGTATGAGGGCGTGTCCTGACAGTACCTAGGTAAGGACTACTAGCCAGTCAGAAGCAGAGTATGAGGGCGTGTCCTGACAGTACCTAGGTAAGGACTACTAGCCAGTCAGAAGCAGAGTATGAGGGCGTGTCCTGACAGTACCTAGGTAAGGACTACTAGCCAGTCAGAAGCAGAGTATGAGGGCGTGTCCTGACAGTACCTAGGCGAGCATTATAACGTGTGTCTCTGAAGTAAAGGCTGGACTACAACAGAGCTGTTTGGAGCAGTTGGTGAACAGTGTTTTATGTTGGAGATGGTAAGTCCCTTTGGGGGGGACTTTGGGCTTTTTCACTTTGTAAACCTATAACATGCACAACAAGATATATAACACAATAAAGGAAAGGGGAAAAGCCAAAAAGCATTATACGAGCACTTTAAGTAAACAAGAAAGACCTGGAAGTGGTTTCTGTGTTTTACCTGTCTGACACCTGAGAAGGTGCTGACTTGGTGCTGCTGCCAACTGAGGCTGGGGGAGAAACCCACTGGAGCAGCATGGCAACCTGCCACCTGAAACACAGAGGACACTTGGCACACTCAAGACAGTGGAAGGAATAGAATGGAAGACATATCACTTTCTCAACATTATCCATGTGTCACTTGTAGCTCATGTTATACTTTATGTGAGCCAAAACTACTTCTAAAATAATGATTGGATTTCGATTTGTAACAACAAAATACTTCAACTGTTGATTCATTCATTACCTTAACTCAAATAAAAGCACCCAAATAAACAGTTAACATTACATCAAAGGGATCATTAAGGCGGATACTGCACTGCATGTTTTTGCATTCACTTTTTATTTTTATTTGAAATGACATGCCTCATAGTGTAGATTTACTTACAGAGGCATTAATTGTTTGTTTCTTCTTCAGTTTCTTAGGGTCAATCTGAGCAACCACCACCTCAGGACACTGTGACGCCTCCAGCCTGATAAAAAGCATAATAAACACCATTCAAGCACACGGCTTACTGGCGCAACTGATGCACCCTGTAACTTACAACAACAACAAAAAAAGAGTCAAATTTGACTGTCATGGTATCATTTTTGTGAGTAAGCATAAAACAATATTAAGTTTATTAACACTGGCTGTCAAAGTAAAATTCTACTTTCTTACATTGATACATGAACCTGGTGTTTGGTGTTTTAAGCCCCCCAACGTCGTCTTCCAGGCACCGCGGCCTGGAAGGCACTAGGATTAGGCAATGGTTAGGGTTAAAGGTTAGGGTTTTTGTTTTTATTGACAAAAAGCACCAACATATAAAACTCTCGTTGGGGAACAGGATATGCATGCGTATATACAATACAAATACTGTCAATGTACAAGAAATAATTACCTGATCAAAAGAAACAACAAAGAATGAAAACAAAAAGGGGAGCTGCTTAAAATACACAAGTCAAAAGCAAAAGGCTAGAGAAAGTAAAATTAACATTTAGAGCAGTACACAAGGAGAGACTAATCAAAATAGTAGTTTCCTAGATATGTCACTACACATTTTCCTTGCGATTTTAGTAGATTTGATCTTTTTCAGTGAGGAAAAAAGTAATTTATAAACCAAACAAAGGAAGGCTAAGAACACCTCCACTTACTGCAATGAATATGATTTACCCATTAGAATAATCATATTGCAAGTCTGATACTGATTAATCTATATTATCCATATAAAAGAGGATGTGTGGCAAGGTGAGAGTAGGGATATTATCCTTCTTAAGTGACATCCAATTATGTATGTCAGACCAAAAGCTTTTAGACACGGGGCAAAAAAAGAACATGTGTTCCGTCAAGGTTAGGGTCATGGATGTATTAAGAGAACGGTTAAGGTTAGGTTCCTTGAAGTCGACGTTGGGGGCTTAAAACACCATCGAACTAGCCCTCTACCATCAACTATGGATGTAAGAGAACGCATCAACCATATTTACACCATTTCCGGGGTGGCAGCATCAGCGTAGTACACGGCAGTCACACAAATTCTCCACTGTCCAAACGGCAAGAACGGGAGTTGTTTGACTTGAACTTACTGGACTTGTCGGAGGTATTCCCGGGGGTTTCTCGGCGGTCCATTCATGTCCAGGTCCTCCGCACCGGCTCCAAACTCAACGGGCAGCAGCCTCGGCATCAACTCCTCCACGTCAGACTTCATTGTGAAGCAACTGCGAGCTAATTTCTAAAACATGAGCTTTAATGTTGCCAAGTGCGAATGAAGCGCCGACTTACAACAACAAGAAGTTCCTCTGTCGACCAAAACAACACTTCTTTCACAGGTGGTAGCCAAACAAGTTCGCCATCTTGATTAGAAAACGCAGAGTGATGACGTCGTCTCTCTGCGCGGCGGTGTTGGTTGTCATGGTGACGGACGCTACACGTGTTGCCATCTTTTTAGATAGAGGCTAAAGTCCACCAGTCATAGATGTAGCCTGCCAAAACAAGTATCTCTGTTGCCATGTTTGTTTGTTTATTCCCGTGAAATGTAAATTGTAGAAGCTCGTCTCTAATACTGAACGACAATAAAATAAAATGAAATAAAAACCTTTGACCAGTGACCAGATCATGTAGCCAGCTATTGGATGTTAATGATTATCCTCACGCTAGCCTTATATCTTATCTCAGCTCTCTCACTGAGTCTTCATGACAGCAACAGCTTAGAGGCAATGTCCACTTGCCAGCACAACTGGCTGGAGTTCTCTTTGGACTAGACCTACTTATGGACATTTTCTCTTGATACACTCCTGTTAAAACAGCAAGAATGTCTGTTTCACAGGTTTACACAATCCTGTGGAGTACAGGCATAGTTTTTGTAATTCTACCTCACTTAAATCTTGGATTGTTGTCTGACTACAAGATCTGTGGAGATTCTGAGTGTGAAAGTAAGTTTTAAACTACAAATATATCATTATCATTATGACATAGGCCTACATTTAGATTGTAGCTTATATCATGTAGTACGCCTATGTTTTCAAAGCTTTCTTTATGATGATCAGTTTTTTTCCCTGTTTTCATTCATACTATATTGTGTGCGTGCATGCGTGTGTGTGTGTGTGTGTGTGTGTGTGTGTGTGTGTGTGTGTGTGTGTGTGTGTGTGTGTGTGTGTGTGTGTGTGTGTGTGTGTGTGTGTGTGTGTGTGTGTGTGTGTGTAGGCCTGATGAGCAGAGTGCAGGCCATCAGGGACCACCGTGGTAAGGACTGCCGTTTCCTGAGCTTCAGACAGGGAGACACCATCTTTGTTTACCACAAACTGTCAGGAAAGAGAGAAGACCTCTGGGCAGGCAGTGTGAGTCTGATATCTCCAATGTAATGAAGAAACAACTCAATTCAAACAGTCCCTCACATCAGGTTCTTGGTTGAAGAGATTAGTCAAGATTATAATACAGATGGTTTAGGTTCTCTGCGCTGATTGGCTAAGTCATGGTAACACAGAATGATTGACATATTAATGTGCTGACCCAACATCACTACTACCTGTGTGTCTTTTATTTTGGTAATCACTTTATTTATTCACTGTGTATGAACTACTCTGCTTTTCAGAGACAACATTTATTTATTTATTTATTAAGATGAACATTATTTTGTTAAAATAATGGCCCACGCTATATCATTACTTGTGGTGATTTTTGAACCTTGGGGATTTGATTAATGCTCCAAAATCGGCTACTTTGAATGGCTTTTAGCTTAAGCAAAGACTAAATCAATATCAAATGTACCTTTTTTTTAGTACTGTGGAATAATTGAAACAAAAGTACACCTAAATACACAATGCTCCTTCCTTCCATTCTTTCCCAATGCTGCAGTGGCTTTACAGAACTGTGACGGCTGTTCTGCTTCCTTTTGATTTCAGATTGACAAACAGTTTGGCTATTTCCCAAAGGATGCAGTGCAAGAGGAGCAGGTTTATGCTGCTGTGGAGAAAGTAGTGGAAACACAGGTAAAGAAAGACTTTGATTTCAGTAGCTCTTCAGATTAGCAGCTTTGAACAAAACACTCTTTTATAATAAGTATAGCAGTTGATTGTAAAAGAAATATAATACACAGTTAGTAAACTGGCATCTGGTATAATATTGACTCCTACATTAGTAGTAGTATAGTTGCTGAATCTGTACAAAATCAATGCCTTATTCCTGAAGTGCCCTCATTTCCTCCTCATTCAGAAATCTGATTTCTTCTGTATGGATGAGTTTGGTTATCCAATCGACTCCAGTCATCTGGACAGTGATGATGATGAGGATGATGATGATCCAAAAATCCAAAACCAGGAGTCAGAAATCACCCAAACCACTCCACACACTGTTGCCACAAATGCTGAAAGTCCTTCACCATCTGAAGATCCCTCTACAGAATCTCCAGTTTCAGCACAGGACGCTGACGGCACATTGGCAGAAGAGGAGGAAAACAAAAATGCTAGGGATGCAGCGGTCGGGATTCACGAGGACGCACGGGAGACTCCTACGGCTCTGAACGAACAAGGTGGGTCTGCCCCCTCTTCCTGGCTCGGTTCTTCCGTGACAGGATGGTTAGGTCTGGCTAAAGAGGAAGAAGCTGGTAATTTGGCTGAAGGAGAGAAAAAAGATGTGAGAAAAGAGATGCGGGCCGAAGCTTCTGTCGCTTCTTCAGTGACAGGATGGCTGGGGTTTGGAGGAGAAGGAAAACCTGATGATGCTGTAAAAAGTAGAGAAGAAGACAGAGACACTGCTGATTCTTTCACTTCAACCATGACTGGGTGGCTTGGCTTTGGAGGAGAGAAAAAAACAGATCACCCTGCAAAAGAAGAGCAAACTGAAGAACGAGAAGATGATGAAGAACCAGCAGAGACATTTAGGAGTAGAAGGATGTCTCTGGACCTAGAAGGCAGCCAATTACACGAAGAGGAGAAGAAAGAGATGGGAACATTGGGTTGGCTAGGTAACGGACTGTCAAGCACGCTGGGGTTTGGCCTGACCAATCAGGAGTCAGGGCATGAGACAACACCTGAAATAGAGGCCAAGGAGACAATCCAGGAGGAGGGAGAACAGCCAGCATCTGGTTCTTGGTTGGATATAGGGATCAGGGACATTTTAGGCTTCGGGAAAGACAAGAGTGAAGTTGATGAGAGTACAGGAAGCAATTTTAAGGAGACAGAAGAGGACATAACCTTAGAACAACCAACAGGCTCAGAGAATGTGAATACTAGTCAATTACAACCTGTACTGACAGAGGAGGAAAGTAAAGAAACTAGCAAGGAATCAAAGGTGGGAGAAACTCCAAAGGATCAAAATGCCCCACCAGAGATCAGAGTCAATGCTGACAGTAATAATAACGATATAGGTACTTCAGACAGCAGCAAAGATGCAGCATCCAAGGTAGATGAAACAGATATTTCTCCTCAGACCATGGATAGTATGGAGGGTAAAGATCATCAGATGCCCAAATCAATAGCTAATGAGGGTGAGGATAATAACAGAGAGCCAGGAGAAGAAGAAAGTAAAACTGCAAGCGGCACTGATCAGGATGTTTTGACCCAATCTGACATCAATTTAGGGCCTGACTTGAGTTTTGTGGATTTAAATCTAAATGCCAGTGGACAATCTGTAGGGGAGGATGAGAAGGACAACACAGAGGACGGGGTTGGGGAAGGGCCCGAGATCCCAAATCAGATCGTCAACACAGAAGAATCCACCGATACGCCTGTTACTGGTGCTGGTAGTGATGGTCATGAAGGTGAAAGGAATAATACAGAAACCGATGTACTTCACCGAGAAGTTTCCACGACTCAGACTGATGACTCAGCAGAAGAAAGTCGGGTCGGTAGTGGAGCGGGAGAAAGCAGTGGAAAGAGTCAGCCTTCTTTCTTATCATCAGGCACAGCTGAGAAGAGAAATGAACCTACCTCCGATGAGGATAACACTTTACCGGCTCACAGTGCAGAAACCGATCATTACGATTCACTAGCTATGATTGACAATAACACAGAAATAGAGACACATCAGGGGGAGTTAGGAGAGAAGGGCATCTCTCAGGAGTTTGGTGCAGCTCATTCTACTAATAGAAGTACTGAAACTATGTATGACAATGCCTCAGAGGAGGACAGAAGAACATTTTCCACTAGTGAGAGCACAAGACAGATGGAGAACAATGCAGACCAGGACTCTGTGTCTCCAGATATGCAACAGGGGGACACACAAAGTGATGGTGATGCACACGAGCTAAAGGAGACTGTAGAAGAAACTGAGACAGACAGTGAAAACAACCTCCAGCCAGTTCACACTGAGACAACAGGGTTTCAGAAATACATATTGAATGAAAGTGGTCTCAAGTCAGCTATAGGCTCTGAAACAGAGACTGAGGAAGTGGAGGAGTCAAAGGAAGAGGAAAAGCTGGGGGGGATAGAAGAGTTAAAGGAAGAGGAGAAACAGCAGGATGTGAAAAAGATAAAGGAAGAGGGGAAACAGGAAGTAAAGGAGATAAAGGAAGAGTGGAAACAGGAAGTAAAGGAGATAAATGAAGAGGGGAAACAGGAAGTAAAGGAGATAAATGAAGAGGGGAAACAGGAAGTGAAGGAGATAAAGGAAGAACGGAAACAACAAGAAGTGAAGGAGATAAAGGAAGAGGAAAAGCTGGTGGGGATAGAAGAGTTAAAGGAAGAGGAGAAACAGCAGGACGTGAAGAAGATAAAGGAAGAGAGGACACAGGGAATAAAGGAAGAGGGGAAACAGGAAGTAAATGAGATAAAGGAAGAGGGGAAACAGCAAGAAGTGGAGGAGACAAAGGAAGAGGAAAAGCTGGGGGGGATAGAAGAGTTAAAGAAAGAGGGGAAACAGGAAGTAAAGGAGACAAATGAAGAGGGGGGACAGGAAGTAAAGGAGACAAATAAAGGGGGGAAACAGGAAGTAAAGGAGATAAAGGAAGATGGAAAACAGCAAGCAGTGAAGGAGATAAAGGAAGAGGGGAAACAGGAAGTAAATGAGATAAAAGAAGAGGGGAAACAGGAAGTGAAGGAGATAAAGGAAGAGGGGAAACAACAAGAAGTGAAGGAGATAAAAGAAGAGGAGAACCAGGAGGAGGAAGAGTTAAAGGAAGAGCAGAACCAGGAGGAGATAAAGGAGGGGAAGAAGCAGAAAGAGTTACAAGAAGAGGAGAAAAGGGAAGAGTTAAAGGAGGTTGAGAGAGTAAATGAACAAGAGAAGAAAGAGGGTGAAGAAAAACAAGTACAGTCTCATTTGGAGGTATTAATGGAAAACAGCATCCACTCTTTATCCCAGAGCCCAGAGTCAGAGAGCAACGGGGAAGAGACACGCGGTGAGAACAGCTCTGTGTTCTCCGAAATGTCCACAAAGACTCAAAAGAGACAGGCCGAGAACCCACAGATGGACGAAGAGAAGAGAGAGGGAGAAAACAAGAAACAGGAGGAGGTTAAGGAAAAGCAGGAGACAGAGAATTTGGAGGATGAGAGGTGGAACAAAGGGAAAGAGGGGAGCCTTAAATGTTCAAATGAGCTTTCTCCTCAAGCTAGTGAAGACACATTTGCGGGTGTCAGAGATGGAAACGATTCTGCAAATAAGTTGAGCTCAATAGATGAAGGGACAAAGGAGACAGGGAAGCACAATCCAGTGGCAGACAATGATCAAATATTAGCAGATAGGACAGGAGTGAGTCAGATGGTACCAGCTGACGACACAGAGAGGGATGAGGATGTAACACAGGAGGAGGAAGAAAAAAAAGATGATGTTGCTAAGGCCGGTGAGGGGAGAGAAGAGCAGGTTGAGCAGAAAAACAATGATCTGCTTCATTCAGGGGAGAGTGGCCAAAACAGCCTTCCTAATCAACTTTCACTTAGCCAGACAGCTGAGAACAAAGAAGATGATCAATTATATTCCAGTGAGGCAGACAACAGTGTGCTCGGTCAGGGAGATAAAACTAAGTCTGAAGACACTGAAACCAGCAGTAAAGGGATTTCCACTGAGAAGGAAACTGAGCAAATACACTCTGATTATATGATAGACACAGTGGAGGACACTGACAGGGAAGAGAGGGAGATCACCGTGAAGCATGATGATGTAAGGGTGAATGAGGGCAGAGATCTGAGTACAGGTGGTACTGTATTCGGGACAGGGGAAGGAATGGAGATTTCAGTTTCATCCAGTGACCCTGTTGAAAGCCAGGCTGTGATATCTGCTCCTCAACATCCATCTGGTTCTTCACATCTGTCTGATGGTCACAATAAAGGAGCAGCAGAGACTGGAAGTGGAGGAGCATTCGGCCTTTTCAAAAACGCCTTTAGCTTTTTTAGCCAAACGCCTGTCACCGAAACTATGGAATCCCCAGAATCTGCCCCAAGTTTAGATTCTAACACAGGTGAGACATCCGAGGCACAAGCCTCTCTCCCTCCTGAACAAGAACGGGATTCAACCACTGATTCAAGTCAGGTTTACACGCAAGATTTGCACACAGACTCTCCCATCACCTTGTCACAACAGCAGCTGCAGCCTCTCTTTACAGAGACCCAGACGTCATCTCCTTCCCCGACACAGACCCGTTCTCATCCCACAGAGAGCCCCATCCAAACAAAAACCCTCACCAAACATTACAAGAACCTTCTCATCTACATGAGCGCGGATGAGACGAGTATTATGATGGAGCTCTTTGGACGACACAAGCTGCAGTTTTTGGATTACGTTCTAGGAAGCTCAGAAACCACGACCGATGACCCCGATAATGACGAATCGATATTGTTGGATATAGAAAGACTTCTGCGTTATCACAGGGAGACGCTGGTCGCTCCTAGCATGAGGCTCACGGATGCACCACAGGAGGACAAAGAAAAGACCACAACACTCATCGCACTTCAGAAGCTAGAAATGCTGTTGGCAAGAGTGAGAGAGACTTTCAACACAGGTGAATCAGACAACAGTAACACAAACCATCAAAGTATTTTATTTCTACATGGCCTCAGCTATCATGGCTGATAATAGTGATGCTTTAAGTTACTTTGATATTGTAATTTTAGTATGGGTTTGACTTGCAGTGATGCCAATCAGAGTGCATGTGTTTCCCTGTTAAATGCAGCTGAGGCCAGCTGTGTTGGTGAATCCTGTTCAACTCACAGTAAAGCTAAGGAAATGGCCACTGAGGAAGATCCTTCGGTAAGCCTGGATAACCACACTCCAAGAGATGAATGGATGGGGCTGGATGAAGAGAAAGACGGACGGCTGAGTGGAGGCAGAGGAAAAGAGAAGGTGACTGAGGATAAGACAAAAGAAGAGAAGGGAAAAAGAAGTGGAGGGGAGAGAGTGTCCCCTGAGTCCCATCCTCACATTCAGCCAGGATCACCACAGTCCCTGGAAGGTATGGATGACTCAAGTATCCCTTAATCAAGAAGGATTAAAAGATGATTCACAGATATTAAGCAGTAAGATATGAGAAGGAGGGCTACTCGGCCTGCTGCATCCTCATTCCTGCGATACACAACCTGGAACATTATGACATGACCAAAACATTACTTGGCAGTTTTTGTTTTACACTAGTATATTATACATTAAAGATAAAAAACTTTGGGTTGATTTCTAATAATATATCATTGTGACAAAGGTGGAAAGCTTACATGTTTAATTGCATTATGTTTGTGACTCTAATTCCAGGGGTAATAAATCAAATTCTGGACTTTGTTCATCGGATCGCTGAAAATTCAACCACTCATGTTTGTGCAGTGAGAGCGCTCCTCATATGGCTTACTGAACAGGTAAGATGTAGAATAAAACAGAATAGAATACACTGTATTGTCCCCGAGGGGGGAATTTGTTTTAGGCATAGTGCTGCAATCTGTTGCTCAACAACACAAACATGTAACAGAAAAAAAAGCGTTTTAAAATCAACATAAAAACATAAACATGTATCTGCAGATTGAAATCCTTGAAAGCCGAATGTAGGTAAAATGATCACGTAACAGTTGAAGCAATTAGTGCAATTTGTTTGTGATTCGACATCCAACTACAAAGCTACAACACATTGAGATCGTCATCTTTCAGGTTTGTTCATTTTCTAACATAAGGAATTTAGATTAGATTAGATTAGATTAGATTCAACTTTATTGTCATTGTGCAGAGTACAAGTACAAAGACAACAAAATGCAGTTTGCGTCCAACCAGAAGGGCAAAAAAGCAGAAAAGTGCAATGTGATATACACGTATAGACAGGTGGTGCATAGACAGGACAATAAATATAGTGCAGTGTTATAAGAGCAGAATAAGTATGAACAATGTAATATGAACAATGAATGAACAACATGTACAGATATGTGCAATGTAATAGCAGTGACATTATACTAGTAGTAAGAATAATATAGATATATGCAGTGTATTAGCAGAATATATAATAAGAAAAACTGAATAAATATGGATATTCTGATGAACCATATAGACAGATATGTCCAGTATGTAAGAGTAGTAAGAATAAGTGTATGTGCAGAATGAATAGTATGAAGAGCAGTAGAATATGGCTATATATAGGTGTAATTACAGTATGTACATTTGTAAATAAATAAATGGAACAGTATTTAATTAAATGGTTAATTAAATTAAATATGTTTATCCACGCAGCATGTTTTTTTTAACAATGTTTTTATTAATTTTCCATTGCATGCAGTATTGCTTAGGAGACATTGTGACTAAGGTTAAAGCAGTGTGCATTTTGTTTGGAATTTTGCCTGACCCAGTTTTAATATGTTTTGTCAGGTAATTTAAAGGATCATAATCTCATGTAGTTGTGATCATTCTGATTGGGCATCTTTGGGCCCTCTGGCACACCTTCACAGGTGCACTTTAAAAGTGTCAACAAACCACAAACTGTGGGGTCTGGTTCTTTAAGACACTGAACTTGTGACATGTTGATCTGACATTTAGCTTTGCCTCGACGTCTCAGTTGTCAGACTGGCTTGGCTCCGTCGTCATCACTCACATTCCTTAGTGCTGCTGGGTCTATTACAAACGTCCAGCCAGCTGGCAACCCACCCGACGTGACCTGAAGGCTAACTTTTTTAAATGTTCTGAGAGGTGTAATGATTCTCTAGTTTCAAATGGACGAAAATGAGGCCATGTCGGTGAGTACCTTTTGAAACATTTGGTGACCGAGTCAAGACTTCACCTATGTCCTACTAAGACCTGCTGTATTACCCTGCAGCCCTTGCAGCCGTAATTTAACACAGGTGACACATGATAGTAGTAAACTGCTTGAGAAAGATGGCTTTTGTGTAAAAAACATGATGTGTTAAGTAATAATTATGCTAGTTATTGGGGATATCATCAAAGACGACATTGAGAATTCTCAATTTAGTTTACTGACACCTGTTATTTTTGGTGTTACTTTAAAAGTGCTCCGATGTGCCAGTGTGGCATTTTACAATTGGTGACGTTGCGAGTGAACCATTTACACTGGCGGGGGTTTAATAATATCGACATGAGCTTGTGAGTGCCTCAAATCAATGTATTTGTATTAATTAATTTTTCAAATATATGTTAAATCACTTATTAACATCGTTCAATGCAATGCCACTCTAGTTGACTTTGGACAAGGAGTTTGAAGAGAGAATCCAATATCTCGCCCACCCCTACGACGTGCAATGTGACGTGGTCCGCTCTTGAGCGTCAGTGTTGTGTACAGGATGTGAAATCGCCACTAGCCCGGTTGATGGCTCCACTTTCTGTTCCTAATGTCAGCTCTTAAATGACAGATATCACTAAAATAATAACCAAATGAGATAATTTGGAAATGGAGGAACATACGGCAAGCGACCAGTCGGCCAGCAAAGTGGTCGACTTTCAGGCGACGGCAGAGGCTTACTACAGTATCGCCGTGGAGAAAGTGAAGGATGTACGTTATGTGGCAGGTCTCATTAGCATTTTCTAACTAACGTTAGCCGACACTGCTGGCGTAACGTAACGGATTGTCAGGCTATCGAAAATTGCTGAATACATGTTTGGATGTGTACAGCTCACGTCTGACTGCATGTGTGTCTTGTTCAACAGCTGTCAAGACTGTATTGAAATTTTAAGTCGCTTTTTTGTTTGTGTTTGTAATAATTCACAGAGTTAGCGTTATCTAGTAATACTAACCTAGCTAATTGATAGTATAGTTAGTGTGTCTGATCAATTGTCGTTGTGCTTTCCTGTTGTTTCTTATCTTTTAGGTAAAATATGGCAGAGTTTTTTTGTTTTTTTCCTTGTAGCAGACAACTAGCTACGCTACTGCTCTCTACCACAGCTGTGTAGTCAAGGCTAACTACTTGCAATACCAACTAATACATTCTGTGGTCAATTGAGAGAACATTATAATTACTTAAAGATGAAATAAGCCAGTTGTTTGACTCCTTTTATAAATGTTAAGAAAGGAGCATAATCCTACCTACTGAAGCAACAGCTATTTTGTGGGTCTCTGACTGCCATGCTGCATGAAACCATCTCTAATGTTTAATTGCATTGACCGCAAGTGATTAGAACTAGTTTGCAGGGCAGTCCTGCAGCACTAAGAAGCTGATCCTTATGTCCACAATAAGTATTCAATTGTGTACAATCCACTATTTATCCAGGTAAGTCGATTGAGAACTACGAAGACCTGTCACGTTCACACAGTTACACCTGGAAGCTGCCCAGTACAACCGCAGTCTGATCTGCTGGCCACTGAGCAGCTCCACTGGAGCGGTTGGGGTTGAGGACCTTGCTCAAGGGCACCTCAGTGGTGGTAATGAGGGGGGGACAAGCGCTGCTCTTTCACTTTCCCCACCCAGATTTTTTCCTGTCGGTCTTTGGTCCCAAGCTCGCTTCTTAACCACTAGGCTACCATTGCCCTGTTGAACATCTCTTTTTAAAGATGTTTATTAAATCCAACTCCTAAAATAAACAGAGCTTTCCCTTTCCTTCAGGTTGTATCAACACTGCCTGATGACATCAGACCCGGGCCAGACCTGTATGGGGTGCCATGGGAACCAGTCATCATCACCAGTGCGGTGGGGCTGGTGACAATGCTGTTGTTCACCTGTAGATGTTATAGCTCTGTGAGTACACAGCCATGTATATACACATTAACATCACACAGATGATTTGAAATGGTACAACATATGAATTTGTTGTGGTACTGTTAGTAGAAACAATGAGACCACACTTGTTCCTTATCAACTGATTAATCCCTTTGTTACTTGTTTTCTTTTTATATCTTAACAGGTCAAAAGCAGAATATATCGAGGTAAGTTCTCACTACTATTCCTTAATGTCACATTATTACGACTTCACAGGAATTAAACTAATACATCACAAATCACTGCCAATTTAACCTCTTTCTCTGGCCACACACACATATATATATATATATATATATATACAGCACATTTACACTGTTATACAAGCTGTACACTTAATACTTTACACTGTTATACAAGCTGTACACTTAATACTTTACATTGTAGCAAAGTGTAATTTCTTCAGTGTTGTCCCATTAAAAGATATAATGAAATATTTACTAAAATGTGAGGGGTGTACTCACTTTTGTGAGATAGTATGTGTGTGTGTGTGTATATATGTATGTATGTATGTGTGTATATATATATATATATATATATATATATATATATATATATATATACACCTATTAGAAAAAACTGAAGAATAATTTCAATATTTTTATATGCTTTGTATTCCTTTTTTTTCAGGTAAAGAGCTGCGGATGGCTGAGCAGGTTGCGCAGCTGCTGGATGAGAAGTGTAAAGTCCTTGAGACTCTCAGCAAATGTCAACAAGAGGTTGGTACTGGTGCCGATGCTGACTGACTACTGACTAGAGGCAGAGCCTGTCTGACGCACAACAACTGAGTTTTCAACTGAGGTCAAATTCATATAATACGTTTTAATGTCCATGGCATGAAAAAATTGTGGAATTAGAAGATGCAGAGTCTTATGCATGTTGTATGAGGCACGATCAAAAAGCAGAAACTCTCTCATTGCAAAGTCATTGCAGACTTTTATGAATATAAGTTGAAATGCTGATGAAATGCATTTTGTCGTATTTCATTTGCAGTATGATGACCTGGAGAGCTCCCTGAGGGACAGTGGTGTCTTGGCCCAAACTCAAAAGACAGAACATCTCGAGGTAAGGCAGAGGGAAAAATGTTTTGAAAAAGTGAGTTTTGATTTGAACATGGACAAATTGGTGCAGTCTCGGATTTGATTGGGGGTAGAGTTCCAGAAGGAGGGGGCAGCTATGGAGAAGGCTCTTAAGAAATGTCGAACTACTTGGAAATCAAAACCAATGCTAAACTACAGACTTATGCATAGTGTTTTTCCCAGTTGGCCTGATGATGTCATTTAGGTTAAACCTGCAATAGTCTTGTTCACCGGATCATAGTGCTGGGATAAAGCCTGAGACAGGACTTCCTTCCCCTTCTGCTATCTCCGCTGTCTATTTTGAAAAGTTACCATCGCTGCATTGGGGGCTTAGCCCTATTTTGCACCGGGCACGTCTGCGCTGCGTCCGGAGGCGCCACCGGCCCTGCGAGCAATTGCAGCCATTCAAGTCAATGTTTGATATTCTACCAGCTGCGCCACTGCACACTCTCTCACTCCTTTGCTCTCATCTTGTTTTCTTGCTCCTCCAGGTTAAAGCCAAACAGTTAGAACATGCTAAAAGGGAGCTTGATAGGGATCTTGAACAGCTAAAGGATCAACTGGACGAGCAGAGAGAACACAGGATAGAGCAAGAAAAGAGGGTAGGAACACACACACACACACACACAGACCCACACGCACACACACACACACACACACACACATACAGACACACACACACAGCACCAACTGTAACATCTACAATTGTTGTTTAAGAATCACATTTGATTAGGAATAGGAATCCATTGCATGATTGTGATACTGACATAGTGGATTCTTTTTTGATTATCCTTCCAGATTGCAGTGCTTGAAGAAAGCATGGAAACATTTGAAGAAGAAACCAAAGACCTCCAGTCACAGGAAGAGCAGGTACTATTACCTAACCTCTTGTCTTCGTACCTTCACATTCCTGTCCTCTCCTCTTTCCTGCATCGTGGTTTCATCCTCTGCTCTGTCCCTCTGTGTTTCATGTGATATTATTGCTGCCTGTTTGTCTCTAGGCACAAACCACTCTCAAAGTGTACAATATGAACAGTGACAGACTACAGAGGAATCTGGAAACAGCTGGAGAGGAGAACACACTGCTACAGGAGAGCAATGCTCAGGTAGGATGCTGTACACACAAACACACACAGACGGTCCAGCGAAATGGGTGTAGTGCCTTGGGGCTGAAAAAAACGCAGCGAAAAGATGGGACAGATTCAACTTTTTGGAAAAACTCATGTAACTGGCGATCAGACTTGTCAGTCTGTTTTGGGGCGGTTTGAGAGTCCCATACAGTAAACAGTAACCATCGCAGTGATGGTTACTGTTTACTGTACTCTATCGCTGCCACAAGAAAGTTTTAAAACACTATGAGGGTAAAAAAGCCAAACACAAGCACTTAACTGCCCAGGAGTTTGTGTAACAGCTGACTGTTTCCTGCAACAAGCTCCAGTCACATACATTTCACATCTTGGTATTGCAGTTGAGTTTAACTTTGTTGAACTTTGACCATCAAATCGCACCCTCAACCAATAGCAAAGCTGTGTGTGGTTGAACCCTCTTGGCTGTAGTGTAATATTGTTTTTTTTTGCTGTGTCTAACCAGCCGGTATTGCCTCAGGAGGCAATGGTCACTCACCTGCATTCACATACTGTATGTGTGACCGTGCCTTTACTGTGCATGGTTGAAAGGGAGGTGGTTTTGCTTTTTTCATGGTTAAAATGAAAGCTTTAAAGTCAGTTTTGTTCCATTCAGTCCATCCAATCACATACTGTACTAGATTCATGGTTTTTAACGTTACACAAAACTGTTGAAAATCTGATCTGTTCATGGCATAGTTTGTGTCTTTGTCCTCTCTTTCCGTCTGTTTCTCTGCAGTTGAGGCAGCAGGTGGAGGGATGGGCAGAAAGAGTAAGTGAGTTGGAGGCGGAGATGAGCAGGTGTGAGGTCGCCCACAGGGGGATGCTGCAGGATGTGGCCAACAAGGATGAACGTATAATGGTATGGTTGGTTCTGGTATTGATTATAGTTTAAGATAAAATATGATAGAATTTTAATAATTCAGAAGGAAATGCTTGTTCCAGCGAGTGCTCAAAAATTACAACAACATACTTATAGAATATACATACATAATATAGCTAGTCAATTTATAATATACTTTGAAATTTTGAATAATAATAATATCTCGAGAACTACTACAGAAGAAGAGTGCATTGCAAACTGATGTAAAAGATTAAAAGATCAACCTAAGTGAATGGATTCGTTTTTTTTGGGTTTTCTTTGGGTTGTTAGAAATAAGTTTGACACCAAACGTGTGTCCGTTTCCAGTCCTTGACAGATCGGCTGCTGAGCATGAAAGCTTGGGATTCAGACCTGGAGGAAGAGGAAGATGGAGAAGGGAAGGAGGCGTCCAATGGTACAGCAGGGAGAGGAGAGGAGAATGGAAGAGGAGACATTTTGGACACACAAGACCATCTCCAGAAAGTCCAGAAACTTATCTATGCTGCTAAGGTATTTGACTTAAATGGACACAAGCACTCTCTGGAGAGCTAAAAACCAGACTCATTCATATTAAACATCCCTCTACACTTTACTGAATGCCTCCTGATATGTTGTTTTGTATCTGTGTGTAGCTGAATGCAGACCTCAAATCTGTAGATGAAGACAAAGACAGATTATTTGCCAAACTGAATGATGAAGTCAAAGCTAAAGAAGACCTGCAAGGTGAGTCAACTGTCCACTGATGTGTTTTTACCAAGGTTGGTATTAAGATGTCAGATAAAGAACAAATAGGTCAGAGAGGTTATATAATAACGATATAGTAATGTACGTAGTCTGTGAAACATCTGAGTGTGTGTTTTTGTTTTTTTCCTCTAGTGAGAATTGAGGAGCTGGATAATGAGAAATTATCTCTGCAGTCGGACACTGAGCAGTACTCAGATCAGGTAGCTCCTCTCAACTATGTGTTGTGATATTTTATTACATTATCATTCCACATGAATTTGATTTTGTATTAATTTATTTTCTTCATGTTTACAGGTCCAAAAATTACAACAGAAACTGCAGATTATGACAGAAATGTACCAGGAGAATGAGCTTAAGTTACACAGGTATAGACACAAGGATAAGTGAATTGAGAAGTGGAAAGCTACAGTTGTTGTGCAGGATTTTAATGAACGTGTGTGTTTGCAGGCTGCTGACAGTGGAGGAGAAGGAGCGCATGCAGAAAGAAGAGAAGTTAAATAAAGCCGACAAAAACATTACTATGGCCATGGAAGAACTCAGCAACTATAGGTAGCTGCTCCCCCTCAAAGAGGAGGATCACCAAACACATTGACAGTATGCAATATGCAAGGGGACATTTGTGAGCCTCCCGTACACGCCTGTTGAGTCTCACCTGTACGTCACCTTTCTCTTCAGACAACGAGCAGGAGAGATGGAGGAGGAGCTGGAGAAAACCAAACAGTCTTACCAGACTCAAATATCAGCGCATGAGAAGAAGGCTCACAATAACTGGGTTAGTAAAACACCTCAGCTGGTGTGGTTATGGGGGGTTCTGTCACTGCAGCACACATCTACTCTGGTCTTTTAATCCATCATGTTGTGAGTGCTGTATTTATTAATGAATTACTTATCTTAACGGTGCATTCAAGTGCTCTGATCTTGACTGTGTCTGTATCTATGAACATTTTATGCCATGTTATGTTACTGATCTTGGCTTGATTTTTCCAGCTGGCAGCCCGAGCAGCAGAAAGAGAGCTATCAGACATCCGGAGAGAGAACGGCCTCTTCAGACAGAAGTAAGCATACAGCAACTGAACTGCAATTAAATGCACAATATGTAATTTCTTGCCGCTATGGGGTCTCTCAATCAAAACCATTACAAAAGACTGAGTTTAGTGACGTCGTGAAGTAGTGTTGGATCATGGGAGTTGTCTTCACCCCCATTGCAGTCAGCTTCTCCCGGTTAGGATTCCTTTAGTGTTCCTCATTCAGGAGGTTTTTACCGAGAGCCGAAATATCCACTAGAGCTCGACCGATAAAGGATTTTTAAGGCCAATATCGATACAAATATTTGGTGATCTGATATTCCGACATATCGGCCGATGTATATATTTTTTTTAAATCCAGAAACGCAAACAACAGAACAGAGGAACATCAACATATATTAAAGTTCTGATAAATAAAATGTATAAAAATATAAACTTAACATATGAAACTTAAGTCCTTTGAACAAAAACACAATAACAACAAAAATCGAAGAGTGTTGCCAACAGGGACGTAGTAGAGCGCCCTCTGGTGGACAAACTATGCAACATCAACGCCATAAAAATGTGGCTTAAAACTGGATACAATTCAGTTTATGATTTATATGATTACAGTTTTTCTATACTGTATACATTACATACTCTGGTCCAGAAATATTTTGTCATATGTTGTCACTTGAAAAAATATATTTTTGTTTGTTTACAGGCTGACAGACACACAGTTTAAACTGGACGCCCTCGACAAAGATCCCTACGCCTTGGACAGCCTGGCTAGACCGCTGCCTTTCAGAGGTTAGCACACACTTATAAACCAAAGCATGCATTATTAAGCTAACATCGTATTTTGTGGCTAATACACCCCAGCCTGGAAGCAGTAGGCCACAGATTTCTTTGACTTTGCACTCACCAAACTACCCTTAACCCTTCAGCTGAAAGGTCACCATACGGCCCATCTCCTCTGGGTCGACCTGCATCTGAAACCAGACCTTTTCTTTCTCCTCCTACATTAATGGATGGACCACCTGCTAGACTGTCTCCACGAGGTATACACACACACAGAAAGCCACAATCCACATATATAGAGACGAGCTGCAGCTGTACACCAAACCAGATAAGACCCCCTGGAATGGTGCACAAAAAACACAAACCACGACAGACATGAATATAGTTTTCCTCATTTTTATTTATATACTTTCAGAACACTCTCCTAATATCTTCTAGTGTTGTAGTTGCAAGTTAAGTCAAGTTATCTCAAGTACAGCCGTGTCCTGTTTTATTATTCATTAGCCATTTTTTGTATCACTAGGTTTTGCTGATTGAAATGACAAAACATTTATCTTACTTTACATATAGAACATTTGCTAATTCAGTCTCACAAAGTCATCACAATAAACCCTTGCGGCATGTTGGACATGACCAGCTGGCTGTAGCATGAACAACTATATATGCTTAAACATGTGCAGTAGCATGGTCTGTATGCTGGCATGCTGTTAGCACTCTGGAAAGTTATTGTGAAAAATTGTGCAATGTCCTAAATCTCATCAGTTCATTTTGGACATGACACTTTCTCTTTGTCCGTCTTGCAATCACACTCATTCTGGCCTTATTTAGTGATATGTTGTCTTTGGCCACTGGGTTCTGCTTCTTCCATCCCCCCCCCCCCCCCCCCCCCCCCCCCCTCTCTCTCTCTCTCCCCTCAACATCTTCAATATCTCTCCTTTCCTCTCTTTTTCCCCCCTCGTACTGTCTTTCCTCCACAGTGTCTCGAGGTCCAGTGGAGCCCCCAGGTGGCCAAGGAGAGATGGAGCGGAGTGGAGGTCCTCATTCAGACAGTGGCTCAATCTCTCCAACATGGGAGAGAGATCGTAGGGGCCCCCCACCAGGACCCCTAGGACCCCCAGGTGTGTGTGTGTGTGTGTGTGTGCGTGTGCGTGTGTGTGTGCGTGCGCGAGAGACAAAGAGAAAGACATAGTGCCCTATTTTAACGATCTAAGCTGCGTTTTAGGGCGAAAAAAAGGGTCCATGCGCCGGGTATTTGGACCTTGGAGCATTGCTATTATGATGGAGGATTTGCACTATAATATTTTTATTTGTAATCTTTTTATTTGTAATCTTTTGCATGTGTGTGTGTAACAAGCATAGTGTGTGCGCGCTGTGCACGAGCCTAGGCACATTTTACTAATGTGCTGTTAAAATAACAATGAAATGCTGCGTTATTGACTTTAGACCAGGTTTTTGTTGTCAATGGCGCGATCACTTTCCACTGCCTCAAGATAGCAATACGCTCAGAATTCACCTGAACACACCTCCCTGTAAGACCAGCACGCCCATGGGCGCACTGATGGGCGCACTGATGGGCGCAGGTGCATTTGCTATTTAAACCACGCGGGCACTGGACGGGAAATTGACAACTGCGTTGGTGCTTGCGCTGCACCGGGTGCAAGATAGGGCCCACAGAGTAAAAGAGTAACGTCTGGTAGGTCGTCAACCTGTAATATTAGGAAGGCCTGGTGACGCTCACGTAACCTGACCAGCCCTGACCTTCCTCTGATATCGAGATATCATATTGAGGATTACGATGTAGACATAATTAACAGAAGTGAGTGCGTTTCCTTAGTTTCCCCAAAACAATACAATGCAGAGGTAAGTGCTCAAAAGTTAAACTCCTTCATGATACAATTTAAGCAACTGTTTAAAGGAGCTATTATGCTGTTTTTGATATTTTATATTTTGTGTCTTTATTTTACTGTGGTCCAACGTTGTAAAAATATTTAGCCCACTAGAGGTGGCCTTGATAAAAAAACTAAAAAACAGTGCTGTGCTGAGAATACTCGCACTGACTTGGGATTGCAGAGATGAAAACAGTTCTGTTCCTGGCTGCTCTTGCGTATCAAAGTGAGAATCAGCCTTCGGACTAGAGCAAGGAACATTTCTCATTATATGTCCCACTCTCATGGGGATACATTTGGATGTGGCACTGCTGGATTCCTGCTGTGTCATTTCACCATTCATCATGGTCATTATTACATTATTTATACGTTTGTAAAAAAAAAACTGACTTTGTGTGGTGCCATGTGCACCTGGATATTGTTAGGCCCAATATTTCATCTCTGTTCTAAAGGCATTGTGGTATTGTGTCAACACACTCTTTAGGAACTCAAAAGGTCTCTTTCACAGCTGAAATGTTGACTTACAGCACTCAATGCACAGGTGAAGCTTATAACAATAAATCAAATGGAGTGCATACATTGTTAAGGTTATTAGTTGCACCTGTGTTTGGCAAGTCAACAGTCAAATCATATAGTGTGCATGTGCATATGCCAAAATGCATGTTGACAGTGCATGTGTATTTTGTTTAATGCATTTTGAGGTTTAACTATAGTTGTCTTGAAGCTCTGTGATAAAAGTGTTTTATAACAGATCATTTATAATATGATCCTGAGAGGGAAAGCAACCTCCAAAAATATCAACATAACACAACAGATTAGAGCTGTGTTTGACTTATGTACAGCTTTGAAAGGAGCTATTGATATAATATTGATAAATCTGAACACATTTTCCATGTATTCTTCTCTCTCACTGTGTCTGTCTCTCAGGCTATATGTTCCCAGAACAAGGAGGTCCGATGTACAGGAGACCTCCTCCAGGAGCTCTGGGCCTCTTGCCTCCACCAGGCCCTCTCCATCCTAGGGGTCTCCCCCCATTACCCCCTCACCCTGCAGACATGGCGGGTGAGTCACTGCCATCTGTGTAGCTGCTTGTCGTTCCTTCATTATGTTCTCATCTATACCGTCTTGCTATCTTTAACGCTTTTGGACTGTAAATAGGTGAATTTGAACGTGCATAAATGGAAATGAAAATGCAGAATACAATCTTTTTTTAAATATCTAGACATAGACAGATATCTATATGCAACATATGTATAAGTCATCTACTTTATGATTGTTCATTTCTTCTATTCATTCATTTCTATGCAGATGGCTCATACAGAGAAAACAGCCATGGGCCTGGTGAACAAGAACATAGAGAGGTAAGAGGTGTGTGTGTGTGTGTGTGTGTGTGTGTGTGTGTGTGTGTGTGTGTGTGTGTGTGTGTGTGTGTGTGTGTGTGTGTGTGTGTGTGTGTGTGTGTGTGTGTGTGTGTGTGTGTGTGTGTGTGTGTGTGTGTGTGTGTGTGTGTGTGTGTGTGTGTGTGTGTGTGTGTGTGTGTGTGTGTGTGTGTGTGTGTGTGTGTGTGTGTGTGTGTGTGTGTGTGTGTGTGTGTGGTCCAGCCTCTGTAACCTGTCTGTATGTGTGTCACCAGTCGGGTCCTGGTGACCGAAGGACTCCTCCTGAAATGGATCCAAGGATGGGGGGCGCACCCCCACCTGGACCCCCGATGGGCCCCATGGACGGTCCCTTTCCTCGTAGATCCCCTTATGGACCACCGCCTCTTGACTTCTACCCTCCTAGGGGACCTGGGGGCCCTACCATGATGCCTAGTAAGCAGTCACAGCTATCATCACAACTTTTTAATACCTTATTATCTCTAAATGTCCTCTAACCTTATGCTCGCTTTCCTTTTCCTCTTTCTCCAGTGTGGGCCCCTCCTCCTGCAGGGATGATGTTCCCTCCTCGTTTCCCTCCAGGTGGAGCTCCTCGTCCTCACTATGCTCCCCCCATGCGGCCCCCTTTGCCCGACGGCCACCTACATCCTTCCATGGGTCCTCCCCCTCCTCAGCAGTCCTTCCCCTCCACAGCACACAGCCAGTCGCCAGAGGAGCACACGCCCTCACCTGAAGACGCCATTTGAGCCTGACCAGGTTTTCCACTTGAGCTGTGAGATGACGTGTTTCTGGTTAAAGTTTAACTCAGCGGTAGACAGATGGTTGGGCAGGTTGCGGTTTTCCATCTTCCTAGGATGTATTTAATGAGAGTTTTTAGCCCACTTTGTTGCTGTTTGTCTGCTTCGGCCCCGTCTTTCTGTTCTTTTAACATCCTCTCTCTTTCTTCTGCTCTGTCACTTGCCCTTTTTTTCCTTCTTTCCTTCTGGTACTCTCGCTCTGCCCTATCATCATCCATCTACATCACCTGTGAAGTAGTTCCTATTGTTGTGGAGTCAAAGTGACAGCAGTTCTGTTGTGTAATTTCACAGGCAGCTTAATCTGTAAGTCTGTGTGTGCGTGTGCGTGTGCGTGTGCGTGTGCGTGTGTGTGTGTGTGTGTGTGTGTGTGTGTGTGTGTGTGTGTGTGTGAGAGAGAGAACCAGACACATTTGCTTGTTTGCTTGACAATGCCAGAAGGGTTTTAATGGTACTTAGGTTGAAATGTGTGCATGTAGAGAAATGCTGTGTGGTATGTGGCAGAGAATGCGAGTGTTTTACGGATGGCATGAGTCAACATTTCATCCCAGTGGCACAAAGAGAAATCTAAATGATCATGGGCTATCAGGGAAGAAATGCATCTTTTAAGGTCTAATATATTTTATTATACCAACGCTCTTGCTATTGTCACCATAATTTAAAAAAATGTAGTCCTTCAGCATCTACAAAGTTGACCTAAATCAGATCACATCCAATCTTGTTTTGTCTGTGACTGAACTGAGATGATCTTAAACTCTAAATATTCCTCAGAGGTATAATGAGTTTCTTAAAATATAATTAAAGCGCATAACTGAATTTCACTGACTTACCTGTGGGATTTCGCCTTCCTCAACAAAGTTATTATTTCAAACAGCAGCAAGTAAACAATGCTTTTAATTATGTTACAGTGACTTGCATATGGCCTAAGCTTGAAAAAAGTGGCTTATGGTAGCCGCTTGTATTTTGTCGAAGTAAACTGTGACTCATCGTGGCAGTCACAGAGCGGTGTTTACATAGACTGACTGGAAGAGACCTTCAGAGCCAGAAAGATCACACCCATGTGAATTTTGTAAAATAAAATGATTATTAATAGATAAATAAAGATTGTCAAATTGTCAGTGTCTCCACTTCACTAATGTATTAAGGCTGATTTATGCTTCTGCGTCAAATCGACGGCGTACCCCCTCTGCGTCGCCGCAAACCCCCCTCCGAGCCCTCCGCCGTAGCTCGACATGCACCTCCAAAAATGTGTAACTTTGCGTCGAGGCGACGCAGACTGCAAGGACTGTGATTGGTCAACTGGTCCTGTGTGTTGATAGTCGGTGTTTCAAGCAGCCTACTGTGGGGAGTAGCAACATGCTAGTTCACTGACATCAGCTTTGCAAATAAACTCAGACATATTTTGGTTACAATGACGGGGATATCCGTTTGTAAAGTGTCTATATGTCGGTAACCTTTTGAAATTAGCACTTCGCCAGCAAGCAGTACTTTGTGGGCAGTTGTGCTAAAGTCTGCTTGCTAACATAACATAAACTGGCTGGCAGACACCTCGCAAATAACCTCAGACTTATCACCCCCTGGCGTTATGGTGGTGAAATGCACCGCGATGCAAAGCAACCCCGATGCAGTACTCCGAAAGGGTCACGACGCCGTAGGAGCGACGCCGTACCTACGGCGTGGAGTTGACGCAGAAGCATAAAACAGCCTTTAATGTTCAGTTTGTTGTGCAACTCATCAGTGGCCACCAGAGGTAACGGAGCATTGGAATGTCTTTGGAAGTCAGATTTGGGTTATCAGTGTTTTCTATAATACTGTACATATGACATGCGACGACAATGTTTTAATTATGGTAAATATATAATTAAACATGTTTAATTTACTGTAACCTTGATTGTACAGCACAATTCATATGTAATGATCTCTACCTAAACTACCCGACCAAACTCCTGTGATGTCATTTTAAACATTTACAGAACTTTTATTTAAAGGTGAACAAAACATTCTGAAAATAAATTTGCGACTCCAATTTAAATGACAAGACTTGTACACTGTATATAATTTGGTTGAATTTTAGATGTAACATTCCTGTTAAATCACTGAGCACATATTCAGATGTTGCCTAGCCTAATCAATGGAAATGCAAACGATAGACTTGGTTTTTCCTGTCCAATTTCTACATAGCTAACATCACCTTCATGTGTGGTAACAAGGAACTACTTTATACTAGAATACGTAGCATTTTTGTTATGGAATGGCTAATTGGCAGACAAGATCACTTTCATAGAAATTTTTCCTGATCTACAGTCACAACAGACCTTTTTAACAGCAGACATTTTGACATGTCAAAGCAGGAAAACCCGTAATGTATGTAACTAATAACGATAATGATGGCTCCATTCTAGTTGGGTAAACCAGTTCCTGGGTCCTGGTATTTTGCATGCTGGCATGGAAAACTGCTAAATATTTCAAATATTTCATCTTTCCATGGGCAGCTCCCTCACTCTGACATCTCTCCATTAGTGCATGTATAGGTACTGAGCATGTGTGTGTAATTCAGGCCTGTGTGTAATAACAGAGTGAAAACGTAATTTCCCCTTGCGGGATTAATAAAGTATAAATTATTATTATTAGTAAGGTTATCGCTTATTAAAAATACGGAGACTCCCTTGGTCTGGCAAGACTTTTACTGTAATGTAAACCATCAACGTGCCTTTCTGTCAGTGTCTGCAGAGCTAAAAATACAGTTTACAGTGACACCACAAAGTACTTATAAAACGTTTAATTGTAAAACCCACCCACAGCACCAACAAGAAAGACACAAATGTACCTGACACAGTATTTACATAAACTGTCAAATTATTGATTTGAATATTTAACATCCCCACCACCTTTATCTTCAAATAAAACTCTTTATAAAAACAATATTATGGAATGGCCGTTTGTTCATCCTCCTTTATAACCGGTGGGTTGTATATGTGAAGATCCAGTGGCGGGGTATGATTGGAAGGCCATAGTTTGGTTCCTTCCCTGTCATTAGTCATCATCACAGTAGGCTTTTAAAGATAAAAAACGCATTTTCATGTTTGTGAACAATAACCCAAACGTGGATATTACTTTAAAGACTGAGGGAAGAGATAGAGAGAGAGAAGAGGTAGATGTGTAAGAAGAGAATGTGACAGTAATCTGTTGAATAACAACTTTAAAGGGATACCTTGGTATTTCATCTTCTCTTATGTTGTCTGTATTCCATCTGCCCCTCAGTTCTTATGAAATAATTGTTAATGTGGTTAAAATAACTCATTGCATTATTGACACTGGTTTGCAATTGCAGTGGTAATGAAAGAGGGGAATTAATTGACTTTAGTTGACGATCCACATGGAAATAACCAGCTATGTTAACAAAAAATATAGGATTTTATAAGAGTTTGTTAAGGAAAAAAGATTCAAAATGCCCAGGTATCCCATTAAAACTGTATATGGTCAAGAAGAAGATCTACTGAAATAGCCCTTCTTTTTTTCGCTATGCTCTTTTCACCACCAACCACCAGCTGGTGGTATGAGGAAGTACACTGGCAGTTTGAAAATGGTTAGTTAAAGCCTAAAATAGTCCAGTATAAATATAATTTGGATTACATTTATATGGTTAAGGAAAATGTAAGTATTATTCCTTTCTGAATGTACTGACTAAGTCTGTCTTGGTCACGTTTGCACACACAATCTTGAAATATCTTTTGCCTTATCTAGCATTTTAAATTACTGCTATCACTAAGTTTGTTTCAATCACAAGTACTGCAACCAAACTGTAACTCTTAAAAATGCAAGATGCATCACAAAGCCAAAAGAACGTGACAAGAAATTAACTTCAAAAGTAGGCACTGTGGAGTGCAACACTGCACACTCCGTCTCTACACGGTCATATGATTACCACCTAACCACTGTATTCAAAACACCATAAGAAAAAGTAATTATTAGTCTCATACATGACAATAAAACTGATCAACATAAAAGTACAACAATTTAAAACATGTCATGGCACAATCAAACAGGTTCATATATAAACCAGCATTTCCCCATATGTCATTGGAAGCTTCGTCAATAATCTCAGTGCTTACGATTAGTCTGGAAAACCAAACCTGACAGGTTTGTAACTTACTGGTTTGAATACTCCGTTAAAGGTGCTCTAAGCGATGTCACGCTTTTTTTAGGCTACAACATTTTTTGTCACATACAGCAAACATCTCCTCACTATCATGAGCTGCCTGTCCTCTGAGTCTCTGTAGACAGCCCAGGCTCCACAAACGCCAACAAAAACAAACTGCGCCAACCTGCACCACCAAACATAATAAACAGTGTTCCAGCTGACAAGAAGGATTTGGGGGTGGGGGTTGGGGGGTTAGTGCGCATGCACATGAAGGGAGGTGTGGGAAGTGGAGGAGAGAGAAGAGGGAAGTTAGCCAGAGGAAGCTGTCCTAGACAACGACAACTAGCCTAGCCTCCGTTTTGTTTGACAATACTTTGAACGTCAACAAGAAGTGACATCACCTGACATCGTTTAGAGCACCTTTTAAAAAAACTTCTAAAAGAGGCAGTACCCCAAATAAAAGTTCAATGCTTGATTTTTTTCTTTAAAAAGTTGAACTCTGGGTATCACATTTTTTGTTATTATTGTAATTTTTTATAAAAAATAACTTTTTGTCATATTTGCTGAAACTGTCACTATATCCTGACAGTAGTAGTTGAGACAGATAATCTGTTCCTCTGACTCCCCCTAGTGCTCCTGAAGGCATCTGCAAGATTCCACTGTGCCTGGAGTAAAACAACCAATCAGAGCCGAGGAGTCTCTAACGCAGCGTCAATGACTGCTCGTAAACTGCGGTCAAACTGTTAGCTAGGCAGCGCTGATAAAATATGAATCAAGATTCTGTTGCTGCATAGCCTATTTCACCTTAAATGTTTTCTGAAACATATTTTAGTGCACTGTTTAGCTGTAGCTTTGTCGTTTTACATCCAACAGACACCAGTTCACCGCTGACACTGCGTTAGACACTCCTCGGCTCTGATTGGTTGTTTTCCTAATGCCATTAGGAGCACCAGGAGGAGGAAGAGGAACATGATTTTTTCACAGATTAACTGTCCCATATCATACTGTCAGGATATAGTTTGAGCAAAAATTAGTTCTAGCAGAAGTTATTGTTTTTTATAAACGTTACCAACTGAACCTTACCTCTCCACTGAGTAAACAGAAACAAATGAAATCGACAGCCCAATTCTGAACAAAAGTACTGGGTACTATTGTCAGTAAATGTAATGCTTCTATGCCTGTTGACCTTTAAAGGGATTTAAACCTGCGAGTCCTTATTGTGTGTCTGTTGGCACGAGAGGCAGCTTACCGACTGGTGTCACTGTTAGAGGAGTGTAGTGGATTGTGGGAAGATTCAGAGAAATGTCCAGCTGTGTGTCATTTTTACACTTGCAAAAGTGAACTGAACCATATATATATATATATATATATATATATATATATATATTTGCATGTATTGGGTCTATTGTATGTGTGTGTATGGGTATGTGTGCGTTCCTCAGCAGTTGAGAATGGGCCTGCTTCTGTCTTGTCTGAATGGGAACACAGGGCTGTCAGAGTCAGACTTCCCTCTGTGGGGACCCAGCGTAGCCACGGCCTGGAAGACAACACACACATACCATGGTTTGTTAAAAGTTGCCTACACACACAAACCAATACCACCGGGGGACAAAGACACAGCTCTGAATACCAACAGACACATTTGCACACCTTTCTGATAGCTGTCCAGTCTTCCAGGATGTCCAAGTCAGGTAGCATGTAAACAATATATGGGCGTGAGCGGAGTTAAGGACGGTGCCACAGGGAGCAGGGATGAATGAAATTCCGAAGGATACATCTGGATTACAGCATTTGGGCTTTACAGAAGCAGTATAAGCACCAATTAGCATCAATGTGAACAGTAACAGTAAAAAGGATATCAGACACCACTGAAGGCCGTCTCCTCTTCTTATCTGGACTTAATGCATCTCTCCTCTTCTTCCTTCCTGATAACTCATCGTTCCACAACTCTGATAGAGAGACACAGAGAGACAGATTCAAATGTTTTGCGCATGCATTGAATATAATATACAATTTAATACTGTTATTAAAATGTAATTTGTTGCACATTCATGACATTACATAACAACGTGTTCTGTGTGCATCACCTGATGTAATATCTATGCTGTGTCTGTCTTCCTCCAGTCTTCGAATTTTCTCCTCCAGTTCACTCTGTACTGTGTCAAACAGCAGCAGCTTCTCACTCTATATCACACACACACACACACACCACAATCAGATCTAACACACAAGCTTACATTTGAATATGTACATACACCACCGAAAATGCATCACCTCAGCAATACTTTGTAAGACTGTGTGTGTGTGTGTGTGTGTGTGTGTGTGTGTGTGTGTGTGTGTGTGTGTGTGTGTGTGTGTGTGTGTGTGTGTGTGTGTGTGTGTGTGTGTGTGTGTGTGTGTGTGTGTGTGTGTGTGTGTGTGTGTGTGTGTGTGTGTGTGTGTGTCTGACCTCCCAGTGCTGGCATGCAGCCTGGATCTCACACTCATACTTGTTCTTCAAGGACTCCAGACACAACTCTCTGTAGATACCTGACAAAGGCAGAGGGAAATGCACAATGAGAGAGTGATTTATAAGGAGACCAGAGTGTATCAGACTTCACGAGTGTGTCTGTGTGTTGAAGTTACCTGCCACCTTGGTGCGGACCTGCATGTTCTCCAACAGTACAGCCAGAGGCTCCAGATATTCTGCTGCCCGGCCAGCTTCCACCTCTGACAGCTTGCTGTTCACCTGACTGAGACGCTCACGATACAGCCTGCACACAAACACAGGTGTAACTACGTATGGCCGTAACACTTTTTTTTTTTTAATGCCTTTCGTTCAACATTTCATGTTTTTAAATTTAAATTCAAAAGAAAAACTTGACAAAAATCAATTTCAGTCTCACTGGTCTTTGAGGTCTGTGAACTGTTTCTCCAGGTTGGTCATTTCATCCAGACACTCCATCCTTCTCCGCTCACAGTCCACCTCATCCATTTCTGGAACGTGATAAAGACACACTCACAAACTCATCTATATAAGCTATTATGAAGTTAACGATGGGAGAAGGGAGCTGTCTCAGTAGCTGATACGGAAGCAAAACCTGGTAGTCATATTTCTCCTAGATTATGTGTCTGCCAGTCATAAAAGATTTGCAAATAGGCAGTGTCTCAAGGATGGACAACTCACTGAGTGGGGATGTCCAGTCAAACCTTTGACAGCAACTACTTTTTATCAGAATCATACACTGAAATAATGTTTCTTTTAACGGCAACCAGTAACATAATTACAATAAGAATGTTGTGCTCATGTTCTACTGTTTAAGACTTTCTCACCAGAGCTGTCTCCATCCTCGGAAACAGACGACGTGTCAGAATCCTCCTCCTCTGAGCTGGACGCCTCGTGCTCCTGCTCCTCCACCTCCATCTCCTCTGCTGTGATCTCTTTCTTCTCCCGGTCACGGTGCACCGGCATGGCAGCAAGTTAACTCCAAACTGGTAGTGTTAGATAGAGAGACAATGTCAGACTATTTTGGCAATTTTAACTACATCAAATTAGGGCTGCGCAATTATTCGCAATTGTATCGAAATCACAGTATGGACTAGTGCAATATCCAAATCGCAGGGGGGCGCAATATTTGTTAATGGAAAAATATGTGTCAAACCATTCTGAATGAAGTATTGTGGTGCTGCAGAGACAAATTGTATCCTACAGACTAAAGAAAAAAATCTTTGTTTGGTACAGATCCTCCCAAAAATCACACTATAATCATTTTCATTTATTTCATTGTTAATCATTTTTAATGAAAATGAGAATAATGATACAATAACGATCGTTCTCTCCAATATCGTGAATCATATCGCAGTCGCAATATCAGTCAAAATAATCGCAATTAGATATTTTCCTCATATATCATTGGCATTTCCCCTTGCGGGATTAATAAAGTATACAGTATTATTATTATTATAATATTGTGCTGCCCTACATCAAATACAGCTTATACTTTTAACGCATTACTTGATTCCATTTGTTAAAGTTATAGGCAAATTAAATGACTTGGCCTTTCAAACTAATTACAAATGACTTGCTGTAACACAATAATTTAGTTTCTCTACCAGGACATGATTATAGAATTTCTGAAAAAGCACCTTAGGGTTGTAGGGTGACTGCAGTATCAACAAACAAAAAGCAAAACCCATCATTCAAGTATCAGTACACTTGAAATGTTTCTACATGTCTGTTTTTTCATCCATTTGACTATGTATTACCCCCACTGTTGTTTACCAAATGCAGGTGCACACATTTAGTTTTTCATTTGTCTGTTTTTTCATGGTGGATCAATTTGGAAAATTATTTTTGAAATGTAGCAAATACTGTTACGTCAATGATTATCACTGAAAACAAGAATGGACCCCTATGTATGGCTTTATTAAATTGCTTGAAATTAGTTATTAAATGTTACTTACGCAAAGTAATTTGAATTTACTCAATTATCTACATGTTTGCCTTTTTAATCATCAACCCATACAAGACAAATAAACAATAACAAACGAGAGCACATCAAGTTAGCATTACTTAGCTAGCATGTTAGCAAGCCAGTATAGTTAGATGGCAAGCAAGATTAGCACGATGTGTTACACAAATATATTAACAAGGAAGCTTACAACTAAATCATAACTCACAAGATGGGGATGCGCAAGACGTTTGCGAGAATGTTTAGAGAAAAGCAATATACACTTAAAATTAGAATTTTTTCCTCAGTTACAATTTCGCTCGTGTGTCCCAGCTAAGCTAAAAACAAATCTCAGTAGGGCGCCCTTATTCGTGTAGGGAGCTGTAGTTTTCTGTATCGCCAATGTTCACACCACTAAAGGGCTAACAACCAGCCGTAAACTACATTACCCGTCAGCACTGTAGCTCGAGGTGGAGAGTTCGAACGTTCGAAACTTTAACGCCAGTAACATTGGAAACGCTGTTTGTGACAGAAATATATTGCAGTTTTGTAACATTCGTATATCACGTAGTTCAAACAAAGTTTGCTTATTGTTGAACTATGGTATGTTGACGTTGGATTTCTCTGGTATCCATTATCTTGTTTCCCTCCTCCCTCCTCCGCCATTATGTTTTCTAAGTGGAGAGAGCCGAGCTAGCTAATCAGCTAGTTTAGCCTTCAGGCTGCAGTCTGTTTTGGACGAAGGGAGGTGCGATGGATGGACGCATTGCCCCGCAACGTTAACATTTATTTAAACAGAATGCGCCGACAAAATTTACCCATTGATATACTCCGCGCAATTGCGGATAGCTGCTAATTCGCAGCGTTAATAAATGATACAGGAGCAAACTGTTTATTTATAGTTAGAAGATTAGCGCTAGCTGAGGCTGTTGAAGTGGCTAACGTTACACAGCTAGCAGCTCCTCCTTGCTGTCTACCATCGCATTCTTGTGTCTTCTGCCCCAGGAATGTTTTCCAAAAAGCCTCATGGGGACGTTAAAAAATCAACACAGAAAGTGTTGGACCCAAAGAAGGACGTGTTGACGAGGCTAAAACATCTCAGAATAGTCATAGGTAAGTTAAAAACAATTATTAGGCAGCTAACAGGTTAGCATAACGTTATACGTGCCAGCCTGTGGATACAGGGAATGCCACTCCAAACTCGCCTTGAAAATCACGAATTTCAAAGTTGCCATGCATGTAAACAGAGACGCAGCCTTTTTATAACACACTTTAAGACCATTTCAGATTGTTTTAGCATCATCACAATTTAGTACTATCAATTCGGCACCTCACATGTTAGTCCATTGCAAAGCATTTTGCAATTTTGCTTTTTTATTTCTCTCTCAGAATGACTATTATTTATTTTCTCTCAGAATGACTATGATGGGCAGTGGACTTGATGGGCTTTGTGTATACAGGCTAAAAGTAAAACACGTTTGAAAGAAAATGAGGCTAGCTGTATCAACATAATCTATGGAGGTAGGAGAGGGTTTAAATGTGTGCTTTACACTGTGTAAGTGGCAGTTCCATTGCATTGACATACATGTATTGAATGGAGTCTGTCTTGGAGGAGAATCGGATGTAACGTTAATGCTTTTATTACCTTGTGATAACGTGTGTATGAAGCTGTCTGCATACAATTTAGGTGATGATATACGCTGTTAGTAAGTCAGGCTGTTGTGTTTTCTACAAGGGTGTGCCGGATAAAGACCTTGTGTATGAGAAATGCTGACCTTTTTTAAACGTGTGAACATGTGTTACACACACACAACACCATACCAGTTGCAGTGTTTTGAATGTGTTGGAGGATGTTAGGGTAATGGGTATGAATAAGTGATGAATTTGTGATTTGTGCCTGTGTATCTTTTATTGGCATAGACTTTGGCTCTCACTCATGTACACACCCACAACGCACAAACACTGACCGGATAGGGGAAACAGCCTCTACTATTTCCTCTCTATGTCCAGTACAGTAGCCGGACTTCCTATTTCTATTGTAAGAGCTGGTGTGCGTGTGTGTGTGTGTGTGTGTGTGAGTGTGTGAGACAGGGAGAGAAAGGGGTGTGCCCCTCTCTCCATGCTCTACGGGGAATACAAGACCTTGATAACAATCACAGCAGAGACACGCAAAGTCGCACACAAACACACTTGCAGTCACATTGTTTGTGAAGGAATACTCCAGCTGAACAATAGCTAACCACACAGTTTTAACAATCAACATGGTGCCAGACCACCACTTTAAGAAAGTGCATAAGGGGACTATTATTTGCAGCACTGGTAAGAGCTGGAGCAATGCCACTAACTTTAGAGAGCAAGCAAATTTACAGTAGCTCTCGTCATTGTGGACTCAAACATCTGAGGTCTAAACCAAAATGGCATTCAGTGCCACTACCCAATATTGCAATGTCAATGCATGTGAAGAGTGACTAAATAATTTGCTATGGGTTTTGTAGAAAAAGAGCTCCTGTACATCACCTTACGACATGGCATGTGCAATCAGGTAGTGAGAAGTGTGGTATTAAAAATGTCCGTGCCCTGAGGAAAAGAAAAGAAAACCACTTAGCTAGGCCACTAAGACCTTACAAGGGCACCCACTATGGCATAGAACACAGATGGCCTCAGTGTGTGAGTGTGTATAGCACAGTTCAGACTTCATGTAAACAAACCCAGAGACTATCACCAGAAGCTCTTCTGAGAGCATAGCCTAATGTCCTCCTACATGCTTGTGTATCTTCTTTCACAATTGACCCTGAACTACAGTGGTGGTGTTCTCCGTATGAGCGTGTGTTTTATCTCTGTGTCTGAGTCAGTGTGTCTTCTTCCTAAATGACAGCCAGTGTTGTTAAGGCAGATATTCAGTCCAGAACACATACAGGTAAACTTCCCATCCTTTAGACCAGAGCATTTAGAGAGTCTGTTTTACATGACATACCGTAAGTGTATTTAGAGAACCTAGATGCTGCGGTTGAGGTTACATTGCTCAAATATATTTCCTGTTATGAAAAGTCAGAAAGGTGGGGTCTTCACCACACTCTTATAGATATGTTTAGACTTGTAACTCTACAACATTTAGACTAGATATGGATAGAGAAGAGCCTTTAACTGGTTCAATTGTTTATTTCAAAATCACATTACTTTGATATTTATTGTGAAGTTTTCTCTTGATTTTGACTATTGAAATCAAAAGCAGGATCGATGATTCTCCCGGTTGTTTTTCTCTCTCCACCCCTGCCTAATTGTGCACGTCCAAAGAAAAGAAAAAAAACAGACACAGCACACATTTTGCCTTCATAGTGAGTGAGTTATGTAAATAGCTCCTCCATGGTGCATTCCGTCGCACCTCGTTAAACTAATGGTGCATTCAATTGCACCTCTTAACCACGAGAAACTCAAACTGTAAAGTACCCTATCTGCCATCCATTGGCTCTTATTGTGGCATTGAGGTCCCTGTTGAATTTAGTTTTTTCATAATTTGAATCGAATCGTGGATTTGGAGAATCGTGATACCCACTAGTCATCATGGAACCAGATTGAGTGTTGAACAATGTGTTTTCAGCATTGACAAAGTTTATATTTCTGAAAGATTCAAGGACAGTTTTCGGTTAACCTTGGTATGTGTGTGTGTGTGTGTGTGTGTGTGTGTGTGTGTGTGTGTGTTAATTATTTCCCCTCTCTTTTTCTAGAAAATGCAGAGCCTTCAGAGCTGAAACAGTTCTTCGACCTGAACTACTCCCATATCTACTATGTCTTCTTTGAGAACTTTGTCATCATTGAGGTCAGCCTCAAACAAAAAGGTAAGTTTTACTCACTGTCAACCAAACAATTAAGATGAGCTCTGATTGTTCACCTTTTACAGGATAGAAAATTAAAGCAATGCTTCATTGCCTTTTAGTCATATTGTGCATTTCTTTCAAGCTAGTCTGTGTGTTTCAGGTCACAAGTCTCAGAGGGAGGAGCTGGACTCAATACTCTTCATCTTTGAGGTAATAAAATATTGCAAATTTCCTATTAACATGGAAATCTAGAGAAAACTCTTACTTAAAGCTTGATGCAACATGACTTCAGAATGGAGCTCTGACATTTTGTGAAAGTAAACCGTAAACTGTTTGTGATTCCACAAACTTTCTGTAGGTGGTCGATTCAGTACCACAGCACCAGCTGGTATGAACCTCAGACTAAGACCACTGGCATTTAGCAACACTGAAATGGGTGGTGGTGCTTAGAGTAGCCAGGATAAGATAGCAGAGTCAGAATGTATGTCTGTGTTACTGACCTGCATTTGGCCCCACACTTTAAGTTCAGGCCACGGCTGGGCAAAGCACAAGTCCAGTGAGTACTTGGACCAAAGATTGTGCTTAAAATAGGTTTCCCCTGAGTGTTATTAGTTAGAATAAGGATGGACAATAAACTGAGTTTATAGATAAATAGATACATTTTGGTTGATCTACTTATGAATGTCATACTGACTTAAATGTATTAATATAGCAGTTTTTTTTACATCATTAAATTATCGGAATTCCGTGAACCAACCAACCAGTGAAATCTTAATCATTGTTATCAAGATAAATGGGACAGTAGCAACTGTATAAACCCACTCATAACGCATAACATAACAAGTCTCATGGCAAAAGTGGTCCTCAATGTCTGAATCTTTTTTTTCTTCAGAAAATTCTCCAGCTTTTGCCGGAGAGAATCCAGAGCCGATGGCAGTTCCACAGCATTGGTAACTTACACCAAACCACACTCAACCCGTTTCTTGAATAACATTACAGTTGACCTTATACATGCGTGCAGCAGATCAGATTGTCCCAGCAAACTGTGTTGAATCAAGTTTAACTAGTTTTGGACAGTGTGGCCCCTCATAATAGATTATTTTGTGTAATGTCAGAGACCAACCAGCACCAAAACTTTGCAAAGAGAATAATGCACGGTAGAGCTGCAAAGATGAATTAATTAGTTGTCAATTATTAAAGTAATCACCAACTATTTTGATCGGTATGAGTGATTTTATATGAAAAAAAAGTAAATATTCTCTAATTCCAGCTTCTTTAATGCGAATATTTTCTAGTTTCTTCTCTCCTCTGTGACAGTAAACTGAATATCTCTAAATGTGGAAAAAACAAGACATTTGAGGACGTCATCTTGGGCTTTGGGAAACGCTGATCGACATTTTTCACAATTTTCTGACATTTTATAGACCAAACAACTAATTGATTAATCGTGAAAATAATCGTCAGATTAATCGACAATGAAAAGAATCGTTAGTTGCAGCCCTAATGCACGACATGGTGCAGGGCAGCTGTTGTCCTCTCATCCTGAATGTTACATTTGTGCTAGGGTTATCAAACTTTTTAGCTTCATTTACACCCTAAGGGATCAGTAGGGCCTGTATATGTTTATGTTTTCCTTAAAATGTCTTTACTGCAGTTTGGCAACCATTTTTTTTACCAATACAAAAGTATGTAAAATCAGCTTTTAATATTATTGGAGCTGGCTAACCTTATGTTATATTCACTGTGCAGTGTAATGAAATGACTAGACTAATGTGTTTTTCTCTCAGGGCTGATCCTCAAAAAGCTGTTGCACACTGGGAATTCTCTGAAGGTACCGCTCTGATCCATTGTAGACTCTTGTGTTACCTGTCTGTCATAGCCCATTGATCCTAATCCTCCCAAAGAGGACGTGTACAAGCCTCTTTTTAATGTAAGGGTCTTAATAAAATAAATAAAAATGTACTAATTTGGATTCTCTCCATACCTCGTCTCCATCTTTCATCTACATTGTAGATCCGTCGTGAAGGTGTGCGCTTGTTCTTGCTATGGATGCAGGCATTACAGAGTAACGCGGAGCGTGAGCAGCTCTGTATGTTTGCCTGTTTGATTCCTGGCTTCCCAGCTCCACTCTGCCATGGGACCCCACGCACCCTGGACACTCTGATCAACCCACCGCTGAGTTTAACAGAGAGTTAGTAGAAGAAACACTGGCATACACACAGGGGGGCTAGACTGATACATGGGCTTAACATTCAGCTATCATTAAAAAAAATGCCACCAGCCATTCACTGCACTGACAAAATATAAAATCTTGGAAAAAATTCTGAACCCCATACATATTTTGCAGTGTTCATTGTAATATAAACATTGAATGACCCTACTTCCTCCCCCCCTACAGCTCAGGTTACCCCAGAAGAGATCACACCATTGGTTCCTCCCCAGTCAGGTGACAAGAACCAGGAAGACCTTACTGCTTACTTTTTAGAAGCGCTACTCAAATACATGGTAAACCAGGTATTATCATCATTCCTTACTAACACTATTTAATTACACTTTTTTTCAATGTCTTGATGCCTCACTAATGACACTAATGCATAAACAAACATATGGGAGAAACCAGGTATTAGGTCTGTTATTTACTGACAGGTATCATGAATAGAAACGTGACGGTAGAATCCCTTACTGGTATCACTAACACCTTCAAATACAGATGTCCTCCCTTATTGACACATACAGACTTTTTTCTTGTATTTCCTCCTCTTGCTGCTATCACACTCATGCAGTCATACACACACTGATAACATTCAGCTCTAAAACAATGGTGCTCTTCTCCGCTTGACCCTGTTCTGTGTGTGTAATGCTCTGTATATAACGTGTGTGTGTCTGTGTCTGTGTCTCTGTCTGTGTGTGTCCACCAGGCCAAGTCTCTTGAGTGGCGTTGTAAAGAGAACCATGAACGTGGCTTCAGCTTCCTCTTTGGTCACTTCAGGAAATTTTACCTTCCTCACATCTTTCCCAACTTCGCCATGGAAACCAGCCTCTACAACCCAATACTGGGTCAGTTCCATTAGATTTTAAATGGCTTTTTGGATACTGTAAATCCAGCAGTTCATTGGAACACATTGAACAGTGATGTTGTATTATTGTAACCCAAGACCACATAAATAAAGATTTTCCTCTTTCTCTGTAGACGTGCCTCCGATGCGTCCTAAGCCCTACTACAGCGTGGTGCGCAGGGAACAAGACGGTGGAGAAACAGTGTACTGCACCAAGGAGAGCTTCCTTCAAGCCCGAGTCATCTTCATCCGCTGGCTGGTTTCCTTCTGGCTCGAGCCACGGCCTAACACACAGACAAACATCCCAGGAACAGAGGGAGAGAACGTCCCCAAGAACATACAGGTTAACACATACATATTGTTTCTTATAGACAGGGTGTGCCAAGTATGGTTCAAGTCACTGGAAAGTTCCTTGTACTTAATTATGTTGACATCACCAAGGTGGTAAGATGTAGGGCTGTAACTACCGATCATGCAGATTTTCTTGATTTATCAAGTAATGATTTTTTTCTATAAAATGTCAGAAAATAGTCCAAAAGTGATGTCTTGTTTTGGTCAGTCAACAGTCCAATACCTAAAATATTTAGTTTTTTTAAAGTGTATATGACAAAGGGAAACAGGAAATAAACACATTGGAGAAGGTGGAATCAGAGAATCTTGACATGTATTCTTAAACAATGACTTAAAGTGCCCATATTATGAAAAAAATCACTTTTTCTGGGATTTGGGGTGTTATTTTGTGTCTCTGGTGCTTCCACACGCATACAAACTTGGAAAAAAAAAACCATCCATGCTGTTCTGAGTGAGATACGGTTTCTGAATGATTCCTGCCTTTAGTCTCCGGGTGAGCTGGTCAAAATCTGCAGGACTTTCTACATCACTAGCCAAAACGAAGGGGCTCACCGTAGCATGCTAGCGCTAAAATGCTAGCTCGTTCTCAATGGCAAAACACTGCTACAACACACTAGCACACCATAATCTACAAAAGAACTACTTCCATGTCCCTGTTCTGCAGGTATTCCATGCAAAGTTGGAAGTGCGCCCTCGTTTAGAAGAAGTCTCCCAGCTAATCCTGCCTTGTAACTGACCGAAGTTGTTTAAACAGCTAGCTAGCTGATATGATTCCTACCTAGCTACTGTGCACGTGCGACTGCTAACAAAGATGTTACAGCAGTGAGATGTCTCACTCTGTAGCTAAAACAGAGACCTGAACACAGGGTGAAAAGAGGAGCTGCAGCAATGTGCAGTTCAACAAAAATATGTTTTTTTTTTTTTGTTGTTTGTTTTTTAATTAAACCATGTAAACCTATTCTGGTACAACCTCAAAATACAATTATGAACCTGAAAATGAGCATAATATGAGCGCTTTAAGATTAATAGATATTGTGAATATTTACAGATCAATCTTGTGTTGTTTGAGTAATCGCTGGAGCTCTAGTAATATGTGAGCTTCTGTTTTTTAACATCACTTGTTATTCAGAGGGTTTATTCTGACAAAAGCCTAGACTTCAAGTGTTTCAGCAAATGTAAAAGGTTGATGTGATGTTAACCAAAAAGTACTATGAAAATGTTCCATAACACCAGATTAGTGCATAACAGAAATGGATGACAACATGTTACTCTCCACAAATATTTACATGGGACATTATTTTCTCTCATCTCATCGTATAACCCGAATCTTCACCTCCAGCGAGCAGCAGCCGGGCTGGCAGCTCGCTCTGCAGGCAGCTCAGATGACAGCGGTGGAGGTGGGATTCGGTCTGACAGCCACCTTGAAGGTAGCGGGTGCTCATCTGGATCAGGTGGAGGTGGCATTGGGCTATCTGGGGGTCTAGGGTCTGGGGGTGAGCCTGAACAAAGCCACTCCAACACATCCACGCTGACAGAGAGGGAGCCCAGCTCCTCCTCACTCTGCTCCATGGATGAAGAGCAGCTAACGGACATGGAGGTGGTGAGGAGAGTACTGACCAGCTCCAGAACCAACGTCAACTTCATCACTGAGATCTTTAGACAGGTGAAAGACGAACATTCCAATGTGTCAAATCTTTGATGTACGGTTGTGTCTACATTGTATGTGCATTATCATTATTAGTCCAACTGTTTTTTCTGGTAAGACATGTACAAGTCACGTGATCGTTTACAGCTATCTTTCTTTATCTATCTATAGGCATTTCTCCTTCCCATGTGTGAAGCTGCAGCGATGCGTAAAGTGGTCCGTGTTTACCAGGAGTGGATCGCCATGGAGGACAGGCCAGTGTTTATGAAGGAGCCAGAGGAGGGCCCCTATCCCACAACCAGCAGCCTGGATTCAGGCTCTCAAATCGGAGACAAGGAGGATGAGGTGAGAATTTACCTGACCGTTCGTTTTAAAGGCGCAATTTCTGAAAATGGACTGTGTGCATTTCTCTGTGGATTGAGCGTAGGGCTGGGTCTAAAAATCTTGTATCCCGATATAGGTTATTTCATTTCATCAACGATATATATCTTTTTATATAGCATGTTTTCTGATAATTCAATAAATAAATAGTCTATATGAAATAACCAAATGGTAAAGCGTATTTCCGGATACTCCTGTGTGAACTAAATACTTGACAAATGAAAAGTACTGAGTATTTGTCATTTTATTAAGAACTAAGTGCAGAAAGAAGAAAATATGCAAGGATCACAACGTAAAGCGTCGTCCTTTGAATCATCACCGTTGAGCGTTTTGATACTTTCACAGCATTTATATAGCACCTCGACCTGCTTTATAATCAAAACAGACATGGAAATCTCAATTTTTACAATATTACCTTTTACTGGGTATGGCAGCCGACTTCAAGATGGGCTTCATATTATTTTAAGAGAAGAGAATGTGTCCATTTGCCTGTATATGCTTAGTTAATGTTATTTAACTTTAATTGTCAGTTTTTTGTCTTACCTCCTCAGGGAATAAACAAGGCGGTTGACAGTGAATTGCTGGAGTACAGCGTTCATGCCGGAGTTCAGACGACACTACAGGTATGGTCCTGGCTGTCGGTCCATTTCATACATACTGAACACACAAAAGTCTCATTGTTGCAGTGTTTTGTTACTGTTCTTTCTTCACCTTGTAAAATCGTCCAGGCAAAATAGTTTATGGACCCATTTTACATCCCAACGGCTTGTCTCCTTCCCAGGTATTTATCACCCACTCCTCCAACGTTTTCCTATTGGAGCCAGCCAACGACATCAAGATCCTTTTGGAGGAGCATGTCGACATGTGCAAGCGTGTCCTGAACATCTACCGCAGCCTTGTTATGCATGAGACCATGGACCAGAAAACATGGTAAAAACAATTAGGTGCAAAGACACCAGATACACAATAAGTCACATGTTACTGTGGACTGGGAGACACTGAATGGCCATCTAAATACATTTTAGTGGAATCATGAAAGGCTCCGTCACATCTGCCTGCTTTTTAATTTTTTATGTATTTGTTTGTAGGGAGCAGGTCTTATTGGTTCTGCTGAGGGTGACAGAGTCTGTGATGAAAAGACCTCCATCCATCATGCCCCAGGGCAAAAAGAACAACACACTATCAGGCAGACTGGCTGGACCTATCTTTCAGGTACATTATTATCATTATATCAAACTGGCCAGATATGTTCGTTCCTACTTACCAAACATTATCTGGAGACAGAGTTATCTCTGTAGTACAAAAAAAAGAAGGAATTAATAAATATAAACATTGTTGCAGTCATGATAAGATTGCCATTGTTTACAGCAACACAGCTTCTAGGAGACAGACTGGCATGTGGTTTTCTAAATACTTAACATGTAGTTGGCTACAAAGATTGATAAAACAAAGATGTACTTTGTCTATTATCAGTCAAAATTATGTAAAAAGCACTAATAAAATAGTAGTTTATTTGAATATGATCTTGGTCTTGCATTCTCAAGTATCCACCTGCCTTCATCTTTTCTTTTTAAAACACAGTAATATTAGTAAACACAATAAAAGGTCCTGCTTTAAAACAATGGTGTGATATTATTTTCTGAAAGTTATTTTCTGAACACCTTCATGAAGTTTAATTGTGATGACCCAGCTGACTTGTATTTAGTTTCAATGAATAGAGAGCAGGAATACACCTTTTTCTAGTATAGCTGTTGGTCATTCCATTCCCCTCTTCCTGCACAGACGCTGATAGTAGCTTGGATTAAGGGGAACTTAAACGTCTACATCAGCAGAGAACTGTGGGACGATCTCCTCTCCGTCCTCTCCTCTCTTACATGCTGGGATGAACTGGTCACTGAGTGGTCACTCACCATGGAGACCCTCACCAAGGTACTGGAAGTAATTTTAATCATGTATCCTCCAAGGACTATACTTCTTTCAATGTTTTAACACAATATCATTTCCTTAGATTTCAGCGTGTAGTTTTTGACTGAGAAACAAACATTTTGTTATTAATGAACTTACTTTAAAGCGAATCACCTGAGTTTTTCAATTCAGTTACTGAGTATGACATCGCAGGTCAAAAATGGTCGTTAGAGAAGTAGAGAACTATAATGAAGGAAGCAGAAAGTTTAGTTCCTGTTTCCATGTCTGTTAATTTTGCTTCTTTGTTGACTTTTTAATCTATTTCTCATGTGCTTTGCACTTATTGTCGATAAATGAATTGATGAAAAATCTGCTTTTTGCCTTAAACACTAATTTAAGTCAGCAATGTTGCTGCCGTCTTTAATCAGTATGGTATAGTAAACATGAAAGTCTTAAAGCAGTGTGCATGTCTTTGTGTCTCAGGTGTTGGCCAGGAACCTGTACAGTGTTGATCTCAATGAGCTGCCTCTGGACAAACTCAGTGAGCAAAAACAGAAGAAACATAAAGGAAAAGGTTGGTCTGTCACGAGAGACCCTTTTAGCTTTCATATAAAAACATGCAGAACTTCCTACCAACAACATCTGTACATTCAACCTTTTCTTTACCCATAATATCAGTACATAGTTACAGATAGAGGTAACATATCTCCTGAAATAAGTAAGAGTGTCCCACTCCATCCATCTACGCCAGGTATAGGTTCGGAGGGCCAGCGGCAGATTGTGGATCGTTCCTTCTCTAAAGGCTGGAGTAGAGACCAACCAGGCCAGGCAGCAGCCATGAGGCAGCGAAGTGCCACCACCGCTGGCTCCCCAGGCATCGAAAAGGCTAGGAGTATTGTTCGCCAGAAGACTGTAGGTCAGTATCCCTCCTCTTACACGACTGTCCTCCTCAAGTTCTACGTTTAAAGGCCATACAACTTTGCTTTTAGTCGTGTTGATATCACAAACTCCAAGGCACTGTTCTGTGTATTTGTTTTACACTGGCTGGCATGTGTGTGCATTTGTGTGTATGTGAGTGTTGAAGCGGAACACTATTGGAAAAAACTAGTGCCCTGTCTTTCCTCTGCGTACTTAAAGGACAGTTCCGGTGCAAAATGAACCTAGGTGTTAATAACATATGTGTACCGAGTCGACCGTTCCCTGGGATATGTTTTCATGCTAATCGAATGTGTCTCTAGCTTGAAACAAGCTACCGCAAACCGGTGATTAGCTTATAACGCTAGCCATCGGGGCAGAGGGTAAAGTAAAAAGAAATCTCTATTTCTATACCACTAACAAGGCTCAAAATAGCACCGCACTTCCACGGTAGCATAATGAGGGTCCCTACATGTAAACCGAAGCATTGAGAACTTTGTAAGTGTACAGACAGTTTATTAAAAAGATAGTTTATAAAGACAGTACTGTTCACGTATACAAGCGGGCGCCAACTTGGGAAAACAGTCATGACCAGTTAAATGACAAACGCCGCGTATGAGCTATGTTACTGGTTCAGTTTGTGTTGATTTCAGCGGCCCCTTTGGACAAAAGCGGTAGTGTTTTTACCACACTTGCTGTCGTAAAGGTCTTGGAGTTAGCGTTAACGAGGAGGTCATATAGTTGCAATGAATGTTTTGCTCAGACAGAATATTATTAATTTACAATAAAACAATAAGTTATGAATCGATGCATTTCAAGTGTTGCATACGGTAACTTAGCCTACTTTGGATTTATCGTGAGCTGAACCGGGTATCACTGTCACTGTGTCACGAGCCAAAGCAATAAGAGATTGTTGTAGCAACCAACGTAATAATAACTTAGATTCATATAGCACATTACATGAAACCCAAGGACGCTTTACACAAGTACAGGGGGGCAAGGAAAAGAAAGAGTAGGCCAACACAAACATGGACTAAAAGGAATAAAGCATCCGCGCTAAATGGAAGGGGGACGTACAACCACATCGCACAAACTAAAGTTATTTTATAATGAAATAGACATATTACATACCTGAGGGCCAATTCGGGGGCCTATATACATATATTAGGCCTATATAAAGAAATCTTGTGCTACCCTTTATCTGGCTGGATACATTAACACAGGCTTTTCCGGTGTTATGCCGAAATCCGTAACCCGTCAGAAGGTGTGCTCTGTAGCGCCATCTACCTGCCGTAAATCATTTTGTAACTTCGCAGGAAACATTGGACCCGGGCAAAGACTTTAATAGAAACTATATAAAAATAGCATTCTTTTCACAGTCTCGTTTGCTGTTACAGGTCATTTATAAACATCAGATGGAAAATTACAGTTTCAGAAACATTTAAAAGTTACATATAGTCCTTCCTGTCTGTCTGACAGGAAGTAGGAGTCTTGTTCATGCAAAGCCTTCAACTGTGGCCATTGGTGTGAAAGAAATGGTCATAACAACAAAGTGAAATACCAGTACTAGCTTAGAGCAAGATGATGACAGCTCATGCACATGCATATCTTAAATTGCTTAAAAAGCATGTATCAACAAGGATCTCTCACAATACACACAACTAAATGAATTTTAATTACATTTTTTCTGCCACTTTGCCTTTTATGAATCACAGTATAGGCGTGAGCTGTAACACACAACTGTTACGGAGATGCTGTATTGAGGCAGGGTTTCCGCCAGCGTATTGCAAGCCAGGCGGGCAACCGTGCCTAAGTTGCCTACCAGTCAGGTCTATTGGGGAACTAATAGGAATACGCCCAAGCCTATTATAGTATGTTATTTGTTTCAATAAATTAGGTTTTGCTGCAGTTGTCATCGATGATACGTGCCTAACCCGACAGAGCAGGGTAAAATAAATGCTAAAATATTTGGACTCTAAGAAGCAACCACATACAAGAATATGGTGATTGCAGGGTAACTGTAGGAACCACAGAAGTCTAAAAATGTCCAAATAGTTCATTACCCATAAATAAAAAGACCCTTTGCTCAGATGGCAGCTTCTCAGGGGCTGTCAACTGCATTTTATTGTGGTTTAGCACCACTTGTACAAGTTTTAAAACCTCTCAATGTGCTTTTTTTGCTGTGAGAAATGAGTCCACACATGCTAACCAACATTCGTCCAGGTCTGCAGTTGTTTTGTTGCATTTCTTCAGTTGCATACTCAACTGTGAATGTATTTAAAAAGTCATAGACTTGGTCAAACTTGCAGATAACCTCATGTGTTGTGACTGCAAGTAAACCGTGGATCTGACGAGCATTAACAAATGTAGTGCTCCTGTGCATCGTGGTCTCAAGAAGAGATTTGACCTGTAGAGTGCCAAGCTGCCACAAGTGTCGTACTGTCTCACTGTCTTTCCTCCAGAGCTAACCCTGTCTCACTACTCCTTCACCTTCCCAAACTTTTTCCCTCTTCTTCCACCCTTCCTACTCTCTACACTGCTCTGTCATCTGTCTCTTCCATATAAATAATTTCTTACTTTTGACATGTCATTGTTTTCATTCCTTTCACTCTTCCATCCTCGCCCATATATCCACCTTTCTTCCACTCCCCTCTTCACCATCACTTCAACAATACCCTCTTTTCCCCTCTTGCTTCCTTCTTTCATTGCCTTTTCCTGTCTTCTCTGTCTCACACTCTTCCGCCCTTATTCTGTCTCTTTTCTATCTGTTCTTCCAACCTCTTCAGCCCTGCGTAGCTGCTCTACGGGGGACTCTCTGCTGTCCTCAGCCTTTATCCGCAGTGCTAAGAGTGCTCCTGCTCTGGCTCCGCCTCTTCCTGTCCTCCTCCACCACCATCACCCTTTACTACCCCCCCTTGCCGACCAGCTGGCAGGTACACACTCTTTGCACTACCTGCCTGCCTGTCTTCCTGGAAGCTTTACTTGTCTCTACGTCTGTCAGAAACTGAAACGTTATGCCTGTCCTCTCGTCTCTATTATTTTTCTGACTGCCTATTTGCCATTACTGAAGCAACAGTTTGCATGTGATACAGCCTTTCCCTTTTTGACCTGTAAGTGGTTTTTAGAAATGCTTGAACATCAAAGATGCATCATTCTCTTGAAGCTGTGCAATAATCTGATCGGCATTGCTTCAAGATTCAATGTAACAATTTTTTTACACTGGCTCGTTGTCTTAAAACTGTTAAGAACTTGTTTCCTCCACAGTCTCCCTAAATTATTTGTGTTGTAGTTTTTAACATTTGATGCTACGTTTGAATTTTGCCTATTTAGAGAATGAAATGTTACCAAGCTGACACCAAAGAATGACATCTGTCAGTTAGTGTTAACAATTTCTTGTAGATTTCTTCACAGGTAGTTGGAGACAGCTTATGTGTCTCTGTTTCTGTTGACATGTCGGCACTTGACCTACCTGTTTTCCTGTCTGCTTGCTTGTTTCTCTTCCTGTTAACCTGCATGCCTGCTAGAGGTGTGAATCTTCACTGATCTCCCGATTCGATTACGATTATCATGTCTTCGATTTGATATCTCGATGCATCACGATGCGTCAAATACATTTTTCTATTAAAGCCATATAGGATATTTAATTCATAGCTTTTCAAGCTTCAAAAACAAAACATTCTGCAGTGCTCTAATACTAAATAAATTGGATACATAAAACTACAGCATTGAGCACATGGCACTTCCTGAATGTGCAAAACATAACATAATATGTAAACAGAAATGTTGTTAGGCCTACATTAAATTGTAAACAGAAATAATTGATTATGATGCAGCATCGCCCATGTCCACGATTCGATGCATCGATTATTTGATTAATTTCAACACCTCCAATGCCTGCACAGGACGTCCCTTCGTCATTTCTTTAACTCCTTTTGCCTGCATTATTTTCTGCCTATTATAAGCATTTTTTCCCTTTCTTTCTATGCCCTTCTCGTTGACCTCCCTGTCACTGATGTTGGGTGATAGGGAGGATAGGGATGTGATTTGATGCCACGTATTCTTGGGGTGGCATTTCATTTGACTCCTCCTTTTCTGTTCTTTTTTTTATCATCCTCTGCTAGAGTCATTTATTGTTTTACTTGTTGTTTACTTGTACAAACCCCAATTCCAATGAAGTTGGGACGTTGTGTAAAATGTAAATAAAAACAAAATACAATGATTTGCTAATTCTTTTCAACCTATATTCAATTGTATACACTACAAAAACACGATATTTAATGTTCAAACTAATAAACTTTATTGGTTTTTTTTGTTGTTGCAAATATTCACTCATTTTGAATGCCTGCAACACATTCTAAAAAAGCTGGGACAGAGGCAACAAAAGACTAGGAAAGTTGAGGAATGCTTAAAAAACCAGTTTGCAAGATTCCACAGGTGAATAGGTTAATTGGAAACAGGGAAGTGTCATGATTGGGTATAAAAGGAGCATCCCCAAAAGACAAGCAAGTATGGGGTGAGGTTCACCACCACACAAAACATCTCTCAATGTACAATTGCAAGTAATTTAGGGATTTCATCATCTACAGTTCATAATATCATTAAAAGATTCAGAGAATCTGGAGAAATCTCTGCACGTAAGCGGCAAGGCTGAAAACCAACATTGAATGCCCGTCACCTTCAAACCCTCAGGCGGCACTGCATTAAAAACGCTATAATTATGTAAAGGATATTACCACATGGGCTCAGGAACACTTCAGAAAACTATTGTCAGTTAACAGAGTTTGTCGCTACATCTACAAGTGCAAGTTAAAACTCTACCATGTAAAGCGAAAGCCATATATCAACAACACCGAGAAACGCCACCAGCTTCTCTGGACCCAAGCTCATCTGAGATGTACTGATGCAAAATTGAAAAGTGTGCTGTGGTCTGACGAGTCCACATTTCAAATTGTTTTTGGAAATCATGGACGTCATGTCCTACGGGCCAAAGAGGAAAAGGACCATCCAGATTGCTATTAGCGCAAAGTTCAAAAGACAGCATCTGAGATTGTATGGGGGTGTGTTAGTGCCCATGGCATGGGTAACTTGTACATCTGTGAAGGCACCAATGCTAAATATAATGGTGAAAGGCACATACAGGTTTTGGACCAACATACTGTATGCTGCCATCCAAGCAATGTCTTTTTCAGGGACATACCTGTTTATTTCAGCAAGACAATGCCAAGTCACTTTCTGCACGTGTTACAACAGCGTGGCTTCGTAGTAAAATAGTGAGGGTACTAGACTGGCCTGCCTGCAGTCCAGACCTGTGTCCCATTGAAAATGTAGGCCGCATTATGAAGAACAAAATACGACAATGGAGACCACAGACTGTTGAGGAACTGTTGTACATCAAGTAAGAATGGGAAAGAATTCCACCTACAAAGCTTCAACAGTTTGGGTCCTCAGTTCCCAAACGCTTATTGAGTGTTGTTAAAAAAAAAAAAAGGTGATGTAACACAGTGGTAAACATGCACGTGTCTCAGCTTTTTTGGAACGTGTTGCTGGCAACAAATTGAAAATGAACAATAAACAATAAAGTTTATTAGTTTGAACATTAAATATCGTGTTTTTGTAGTGTATTCAATTGAATATAGGTTGAAAATGATTTGCAAATCATTGTATTCTGTTTTTATTTACCTTTTACACAACGTTCCAACTTCATTGGAATTGGGGATTGTATGTTTGTGATGTGTGATCTGTGGTGGGCTCTTATAAATGTTCACAGCTCTCTAAATGTTGCCATTTATTTACAATTTGACATCCGATTAAACAGAAAACTGCCAAATGGACATAACAGATGTTACTAACGACAAGGGAAATATTAAATACAATAGATTTTTATTTTTTTCGTACAATTGAAAATATGTGATTGAGGCTAATCGACAAGGAGTTAGTGCGTGTCCTTTGTGGTATGACTTTTCCTGCTTAGCCTAATCTGTCTTTTCATGGGATTATTGTTACTCATTATGTAACCACTAGTCAGGTGCTATTACAATGACCTCACTCCTGAATGATCTTAAGATGTAAATACTGTTATGGTAAAGTAGACTTTAAAGGGGAGGTGGTTTTCTTGTAAACAGCTTTTGCTGGTTGAGGTTGATAAAGTAACAAACTGTCTCAGCCACCAGTAATGTTGCTCTGAATTGATTAAGGACCATAGATTAGATTGCTTCAGCACTAACTCCTATTTTGATTAAATCTATAATATTTATAATACTTTATGTTTTTGGCTCTATGCATTTGCAGATTTTCTTTTAGGCATCTATGTATATGTGCATTTACATGTATCTACTCCCATTTACCCCTCCACTAACCTCACTCCCCTTCCTTTGTCTTCCCCCAATTATCAGACCTTGAGGACCCACCAATCACACTGACATCCCGCACCTCTCGGATGCGCCACTCTTCCCAGAGCGAGGAGGCCCCTCCCACCTCCTGTTCTGAGGTCTTCCAGGGAGGGGCTTGTGACCTGGATGCCCATGCCCCTTCCTCCCTCGCAAGGAGCAGCAGTGCCTCTGACATCATGGAGCCTTTCATCGTTGAGCGGGTCAAAGGTGAAGACCCCCAGAGGGATACCACTTCAATCCCAAACCCTCCCCACCACCACTCCACAACTTCTTCCTTACTCGCAGCCAACAACCACGCAGCTCACCCACTCCCACACCCCCTCACCTCCCCCTCTCCTACCCCTTTCACCTTCTCCAATGGTGTTGTTTCCTCTGAGAGACAAGATGATGGTAATGTTTATGACCAGTTCTGGCACCAGATTGGCTCTCGAAGCCGAGATTCTAGTACGGATTGGGTAAGCGACTGGGACTCTGCCTTTACCTTTTCATCTGAAAAGGAAATTGATGTAGAGGAGGGTGAAATGGGGGCTGGGGCAGAGGAGGATGATTTATTCTCCTCTATCAGGGACTACCTCACAAACAAAGGAAGTGAAAGGAAGAAGGAGACAGGAGAGAGAGATGGTCCTGGTCATGTACTAGAAAACAGTGTTGCAACTTTACCTGTGCAAACAGGAGTTGCTAGAACAGAAATGGAATACACAGGACAGGTAGGAGAGGCAAGACAGGTGGTGAGAGACTACAGGCAGACTTGTAAAGAGGACAGAGAGGTAAGTAAATCAGTGAGACATAGCAGTGTGGATTCAACAGAGGAGAATGAAGCAGAGCAGCGAAGCATCTATGAGTGCCTGGAGTTGCAGTGTCAGTGGCCATCACCCAATGCTAAGGGGACTGCTAGCTTAGAAAGACACAGTGGGGAGAAAAAGGAAGAAGGGAATGCAGGAAAGGCAGAAGGATGGGAAGGGAAATGTGATGAATGGAGGGAAATAGCAGAAGAGAACCAGGGTGATAAAGATGCAGCAGCAAATGAGAGGTCCATTTTAATTACACAAGACACTAACGCAGTAGAATCTAGCACTGAATTAAATCAAACGTCAGACCCAACTAAAGCCAAGATGTCCCGTATCAGCACCAAAAGGCACCATTCTGGGGGTGTTCATGTCAGCTTCCGGCCCTCGACTGAGTCAGTACAGTTCCACAACCCCCTTGAGAGTAAAGAGGCCCACTGGAAAGCCAGGCTGCGCCGCCTCAGTCACTTCCACACACACAGCCACTCAGCTGGGGAGAGGCCTGGAGCTGGAACAGGGTCAGGGGCAAAGCTGGGGACAGGAGGTGCAGGTAAGTTAGGCTCTGTGGCCTCTGGGACTGTTACAGATTGCAGCGGTGCAGGGAACACAGCAATTGCTGGAGGCCTGGAAAACAGGGCTGGGACTGGAGGGGACAAGGACAAGCAACATCCCGGATCCTGTGTGGGATCCAACCTGGGCTCTGACGCTCACTCAGAAGGGTTATCAAGCAGTTCAGGTTTCTCTGGCGTGTCGTCAGGTGTGCGTGGCCGATTGGGACGTTCCGCCTTGCGATCTCGAGCCTCCCGCTCACGGTCCCAGGAGCCTGGCAGCTCTGCCTCACGACACCACCAGGGGGCTCTTCTTGGTGGCGTCTATAAGACTGTTGTTCACGCTCTGTCTTCGAAGCCACGGCCCCGAGGTCAGGGGTCATCCCAAGGCTCCTCGCCACAGCGGCAGGGCCGGGCCGCCATGGGTGACGCATCGCTCAGAGACCTCTACTCCCATGTCCTGGGCTACTTTGGGCGAAAGACGGCAACGCCAGGTGAGGATCGCAACGAATGAAGCGCTCACAAAGGACACAGATAAAACAACTTTGGAAAGAAATACTCATCAACACACAAACACCAACAACTCTCTTTTTCTTTTTGGCTGTTTTTAACTGGTTTGTTATGATGGAATGATATTTTTTGGCTGACACTCATCATCTTGCTGCTGGACTGAAATGCAAACCCCCTGTTGATGTGTTTCCTCTTGAACGTAGCCCCTCCTCCAGCCTGCCTCCTGTCAAGGATCCCCCTCCTCCCATACCTTCCCACCTGTTCTTCTACCTTGGAAGCCCCCTTCCCCCTCCTCCTGTTCTCTTCCTTCTAAGGGCTTTGGGATTTTAATTCTCTCCTCTACCCCTCTTCTCCACCTCCTCCTCCCTCTCCTCGATGTTGCATGCGGCCTCCTTCGCCTTCTCCCCGGACTCCGGCCCATCTTCAGCTGCACAAGAGGAAACCACAGTCACCAGAAAAACACAACTGCCTGTAGAAAAGATAAAAGCACAGATAAAAAGAAAACCGACTTGGCTTTACATAATACCTCAAACGTTTTGTGGCATTTTCCATCAGCGCTTTGTTACATTTAAATTTACACATGTAGAGATGAAGGTTTGAGTTTGTTGATTATTTTAGAAAAACAAACACTAGGTTATATGCATTAACATATTGCTGTAGTTCATTCTCAGACCACTAGAATGCAGCATAAGACCTTATGTGAGAATAGCCATCTTGATAAGAGTAGTATACACAGAATTTGAATGGATAAGAAAAGGCATGCAGTTTTAAACCAACAATCTTTAATGGTTATTTGCCTTGAACACTGCGATAAGATAATATCAAACATGATCAGTGCACATTTGAATCAGCAGCTACAGCTTTTCTATTCATTCTAATTCTCGGCAGAACTGGGTTTAAATGATTGTGTCGTGAGGATCAGATGTTTGATAAGCGCCGTGATTCATCACCTGAATCTGTCTTGATGTGGAATCCACCTCAATCATCTGGTACTCTGTAGGACAGCTTTTCTCACACAGAAATAGGCTCATCCTGATGGGCTGAGCATATACAGAACATGTAAATATTCAGTGCACAGATTTGCAGAGCGAGTCCGTAAAGCCACGTTGGAGGGTGAAGGCTGTGCAAAATATAACTACTGTCAGCTAACGTCACATCATAGCATTTCTATACTGTTACTTTTTACTTGAACCGCAACATCAACCCTTTCATGCTGTAGTCCCAGTGTGAAATACATTGTATATGCAGGCATGTGAGTATTTTCAGGCCAACATAGTGTACCATATACAAGGCTCAGTCCTGTTGTTGGTGATATGATGGTGAATAACCATAACAGTCGAACAGTCTACCTGTAGACCGTTATTTTCATGGTATTTAACATCCAAGTTAGAAGAGGTATCTGAATAACATATAAACTGTAAGCGGAGATATACCGTAATGTTAAAGGTTAATGCTTAAGAGTCAGAACAAAATGCAACTTTGGGATGTGTTTGTAAATTGGTTTGCTACCAAATTCAGGTGCCTTCATATGATCACCGCAGCGAGATACTGTTACTTCTAATACGCATTTAAAACTAAAATGACAGAAAGGCATTTTTGCACTGACCTCTGTTTGAAAGTTTTGCTTTGTTGCACATCTGACCACATCTGGGATGGACAATGTCCTACCCTGAGTGATGTAAAATTGCACTTGGCATTGCAGTTTGAACACAGCCTGTCTTGTCCTGCGGTAAGTGGCCATGCTGTCAGTGGTGGAGGCTTCTGGTCTTGATTCTTAAAGGAAAAATGTGCAGCAAGGTGAAATTTTCATCAGCTAGGTGGCAGCAAAGTAAATATTTTCATTCTGGGTTCACTAACTGAGCTTAGCTTTATTGATCTAAGTCCTGGTATTGGGTTGTGGACTTGACCAGACTCTGTCAGCTCTATCAGCCACAGGCTTAGGAATTAAAGATCAGTTGTTTAATATTGTAGGCAGCATATTGACTTTAATCTGATTTGGGATTGATGGATGCTCTTTGCTTTCGGAGTTCACAAACTCACACTGACTGCTGCCATTGCTACCAAGCTAACATCAACATAACTCATAATAACATAACCGCACTAATGTAGGCCTCTGATATGCTACCAGTTTGGACCTAACAAGGTGACACTCGCTGTGCATGTTGTGAATAACTCCTGCATTGCTTTTCTGGTGGGTTTGCCTGCTGAGTTGTGGTTTTTGTTGAATCAGTCTTTTGCTAACTTCAGGGACTACAGTACATACACATCAGGACAGCTCTTACAATTCAGAGAGAAGCTCCATTTTTTGTATGGTTATTGTAATATTTTAATATAATATCTGAACACACAACAACAACTCACAACAAGTATCCACAGTAATAACTTGGACACTCCAAGGCTACAGTCACTTGATTGTATAATATATTTTACAAACTACTAAAAGTTATTACTCAGTTTTGTGTATTTGAGCTGTTTGTGGAGGTATGGATATGCCACTGTCTATCATTGTGTGTTTGTTCATCTCGCCTGTTTGCGTGTCCACCTGTGATCTTCATCCCCTCTTCCATCATTTCTGTGTGTATGTGTGTATGACGGGTCCTCTGTCTTTGACATTGATCATCGTATATCTGCCTCTAGCTAACAAAGAGGAGGTGGTCCAGAAAGCTCGTCCAGTCTCCAGTGACGTAGGAAGCACCAACCCAAACTTCTCTGACCTGATGGATGAGTTTATTCAGGAGAGACTGAGGGCCAAAGGAACAGCGGTGAGTACGACACACACACACACACACACACACACACACACACAGATTTAAAGATTAAAGTCAGAAAACAGCTACACCTTGGTGGCCAATCACTGCTGACGATTGTACACAGAAAGTATGAATTACTGAAGACCAGCGCTGCCCCCACTGAAATTATATTCACATGCTGCTTTCTTTTCGATACACAGGGCCGTCGTGGCAGCAGCCCGGGAAGTCTGGAGATTCCCAGGGACCTGCCGGAGCTCCTGGAGGCAGGTCAGAGTCCTGGATCACGACCCTCAGAGGATCTCCGTCCTATTGATGATCCGGGGGTTCCCTCAGAATGGACGTCACCTGCAAGTGCCAGCGGTTCTGATGTCATCAGCTCAGACAGCCAGTCGGACTCCTTCAATGCCTTTCAGTACTCCAACTGCAAGTTTGATAGTAAGGAACTATCAAACTAATATATACAAGCTAAGGCCCTGCTACAGAATATGTGACTCAATTTTGTATAAAGATGCCCATAATTTCTTATTTAATATTTCTTAATTAAGTTGAAGTCTTGTCAAAATCAAAAGAAATGGTCCTTGTAAGTTGCTGTTGTGGGATATAAATAGATATCCATGATTTGCATTGATTTGCAAACCTTGCAAATATGTAAGCCCTGAAAAATGTATAATGGTCAACATTTTTTTTTGTAGATTTCACTTTCAGTTCAGAACCATGTGGAGGAGGTGTTGGGTCTGGGGGAGGAGGTCAAGGCAGCTCACTGGACCAAGACAGCCTGGGAGGGGGTGTGGCCTGTGATGAACATGAAGTAGCCAGTTTGACAACACTTCACATTGACTCGGAGACCAGCAGCCTCAGCCACACTGTAACTGTTACTGGTAGGCACTTAATATGAAGATCTCTCTAGCTACCGTGTTATTTCAGCAGATCTAAATATCCAAACCAAAATCCAGCCTAAATATTACATACCACATAGATAGTTACATAGTCGTTTTTTCTGCATAGTGAATATAATGGGACCGTTAATCTGTACATAATTGTTCACATCACATTTGTATATGTCTAAACACATTTCTTAATGACCTTTTAAAATATGTGCGCTGTTCTGTAAACGGCCAATACACATTATTATTTATCACTTTTCTTCTTCATCAGCCTCCTTACAGCTGTGATGTACATCTCACATACCATCTTAGATATATCAGTTGTTGGATAGGTTTTGAAATCTCTTCCTGGCATGTGACAAAACTACATAATGTTACTTCAACGAACGGCTTTACATTTTGGCTGATAACTCCTAAACAAGAATTCTGTCTCCTGGACCACTCAATGAAAAAACATAGCAGTTGAGTTTTTCGAATATATATATATATATATATATATATATATATATATATATATATATATATATATATATATATATATATATATATATATATATATATATATATATATATATATATATATATATATATATATATATATACATTTATCTCCTTTTTGTGTATATGTCTTTGTCCAGGTTCTGAGAGTGCATCTCCCATGCATTCCCTTGGGGGCTCTCGCTCCCAGACGCCCTCCCCTGCCACACTGACAGCAGAGCATGCTGATCATGCACACTCCAACTCACACACACACCTACAGCTGGACCAGAAGCTCCACAACTCTGTCCTGCAGACTCCAGATGACCTGGGTAATACTCGTGCACACTTCCAAACATGTTATTTTTTTCTCAGCTGTGAATGAGGGGCAAGACTTACTGATGATGTATTGACTGATTCTAGAAACCAGCGAGTTCCCCAGTGAGGACTGCAGTGTCATGGCGGGTGGTTCTCTAACTGGATGGCATTCAGATGTTGCCACAGTAATGTGGCGGAGGATGCTGGGTATCCTGGGGGATGTCAATAGCATCAAAGACCCAGAGATCCATGCTCAGGTCTTTGACTATCTGTGTGAACTGTGGCAAAACCTGGCCAAGGTGTGTACTAACACACAGTTATTACATTACTAAATATGAGACAACACTTTCTATAAAGATTGTGGAGGTTTTGTGTAAAAATGACACTGTTGTTTTCAGATAAGAGATAATTTGGGCATTTCTCTGGACAACCAGTCATCTCCCCCGCCCCCTGTTCTGATCCCACCCCTGAGAATCCTCACCCCCTGGCTCTTTAAGGTAGGTGTGACTGAGGGATCACTTTAGGACCTTTGATATTCATTACATTGATATCCAGTAATCTATTTTTCATTTGTAGCTAATACTATCATATTAGTCTTATTCAGGAATTGCCATGTTTTGATTATTTTCCTTTAATAAACAAAAACTAAAATTGTTTGCTAGATAAAAGATCCTCTCATACAGAGACGGGGAGGCCTCCACAAACAAGCTAGCACCTTAACTCACCTTAACTTGCATATGTATATTTATGTTCATATGTATATATACAGTATATGCATGTTTTCCTCTAGGCCACCATGCTGACAGAGCGTTACAAGCAGGGGAAACTTCATGCCTACAAGCTGATCTGCAGGATCATGAAGAGAAGGCAAGATGTTTCCCCAAACTCAGACTTTCTCACACACTTCTACAACATCATGCACCAAGGACTGATGCATCAAGACCAGGTAGTGTGTGTGTGTGTGTGTGTGTGTGTGTGTGTGTGTGTGTGTGTGTGTGTGTGTGTGTGTGTGTGTGTGTGTGTGTGTGTGTGTGTGTGTGTGTGTGTGTGTGTGTGTGTGCGCGTGTGTGTGTGCGTGTGTGTGTTATGAAGGTGAAATAATTAAAATATTAATGTAGAGCTATGTTTATTAGTTGAAAGGTTAATACCGCTTCAGATTAAAGGATGGAATATGGTCTTTTTGCAAATGTGTTTCAGCTATTCCTGCTATAGCAACAGGAGAGTGTTTTTAAAAAAAAATAAACATATTTTCTACAGGACATTGTGAACACCATCATAAAACACTGCAGTCCAAGGTTCTTCAGTATTGGTCTACCTGGAGCCACCATGTTGATCCTGGACTTCATCATTGCAGCTTCTAGAGTCACCGCCTGCTCATCACTCAATGTAAGAAACACACTTGTGCAGTGTTGTTTGGAACTATTGTGACACCTGTATAGTACAGTAAATTTGTTATTATTTTCCCTCTGTCCTTCTCTCTACTTTCTTTGTGTCTCTATCCCTACCCCTCCTCCTTTCCAGGCTCCAAGAGTGGAGGCCCAGATCCTGCTGGGATCTTTGGTGTGTTTTCCCAACTTGTATGAGGAGCTTCCAGCCCTCCATCCCACTACAGCCGATGTGGTACTTACCAAGTTTCCTGACGTCAAGGTAGATGGATGCGATAGTAGTTTGGGTTTGAAGGGCTGAGACAAGTCATCGTGCCTCTGTGCTTAGGCAATAGCATTATCCTTTGTGATAGTATGATAGTATACCACAGTAGAAATAGGAGAAGAGAGGAATAATAAAAAAGAAAATGTTTTAGACAAACGGTATTAAAAAATATTTTTAAGTTGCCAAGTAGACAGGCGATCACATGATCATGACTTTAATGTGTAATGTTGATTGTGTTAGAGTTAGATTGTACCATAAAAGTGAGATATCTGTCACAGATATAATACTCTTGCTGAATCAAAACATGTCAGTATACTTTAAAACTGACATCCACCAAAGCATTGGGTCAAAGGCTATCTACTTTTGTGTGTAATCCACCTTGTAACACACCTGTCTGCCGTCCACAGGGGGTGTGAAAACCAGACTAATAGGTTAATGTCTCATTAGTCATTCTTGTACCAGTCCAGAGCTATGGGAGTAATATTGTTTTTGTTGTTGTTGCTGTGTAAGCAGGTAATGCCATGCGTGGCAGCATCTCACTTGTGTCTTACAAGGCACAAACTTGTTTTGAATCACGAAGCGGACATTAACACTGAGTGTGTGTGTGTGTGTGTGTGTGTGTGTGTGTGTGTGTGTGTGTGTGTGTGTGTGTGTGTGTGTGTGTGTGTGTGTGTGTGTGTGTGTGTGTGTGTGTGTGTGTGTGTGTGTGTGTGTGTGTGTGTGTGTGTGTGCGCGCGCGTGTGTGTAATATAAACACCTCATTATGTAATCCCATGAATCACTTTTCTCATTATTTGAAAAACAATGAGAGTGTGTGAAAGGTTAACTTTGTGTGTGAGACCTGAACAAGATGTTGCACGGTATGTAGATATTTACATAACTAATGCCTTGTATTGTTTTAATTAACTGCGTTTGTCTGTATGCTTTGCTTTTTAGGAGCACATTATCAAAACCATCCTGACCTCTGCCAGGGATGAACCCTCGGCTCCTGCTCGGTAACTTTACACATTTTTGAGATCATAGTTTGTGGTGTTGTATTGGATAGCATTATATTAAAAGGTGTTTCTAATATTTAGTCCACCCAATCCCGTGTTTCCACTGTATAGTACGGCTCTACTCAACTCACTTTTTTGGTAGCAGTACTTTTCTCTTTTCGTTTTCTACTACAGATAGTACCCCCCTCAGTGTAGGCGGGATTCTCGACTGATTGCCATAGTAATGCCGCAAAACTGCCGCAACATCATTTTCAATCCGACACACACTGATTCCTTTCATCAACAACTGAATAAAGTAATGTCTACACAAACTTCCATTATCTCCGCTATCTATTTTGCAAGGGCACTGTCACTGCATCCGGGGCTTAGCGCTCAGGACGGTTGTGATTGGTTTAAAGAAATACAAACAAGCGAGAGGGAATTTTCCACTATTCTAACGATGTAGCCTAACCATACTCTAGCGCTGACACAGCACTGTGGACATAGGTGGTGGAAGAAGTATTCAGATCCTTTACTCAAATAAAAGTACTAATACCACACTGTATAAATACACTGTTACAAGTAAAAGTCCTGCATTGAAAATGTTACTTAACTAAAAGTATGTAAGTATCATCAGGAAAATGTACTTAAAGTATTAAAAGTAAAAGTACTCAATGCAGAAAAATCCTCACATTTTAGAAACTGGAAACGATCAAAACAGTCATGTCGATCAACTAAGTGTTTAATCGGATAATCATTTTAGCTGTACTTGTAGGCTAATATGTTGTTGGGTAGTTTAATTTATAATAAAACATATAAACTACAGCTGTCAGATTAATGTAGTGGAGTAAAAAGTACAATCTTTCCCTCTAAAATGTAGTGGAGTAGAAGTACAAAGTGGCATGAAAACAAAAGACTCAAATAAAGTACAAGTATCTCATATTTGTACTTTTAGTGTTCATATTATGCTTTTTGGCTTTTTCCCTTTCCTTTATTGTGTTATATCTTTTTTTGCACGTTATAGGTTTACAAAGTGGAAAAAGCCCAAAGTCCCCCCCAAAGGGACTTACCATCTCCAACAGAAAACACTGTTCACCAACTGCTCCAAACAGCTCTGTTGTAGTCCAGCCTTTACTTCGGAGACAAACGTGGTCACTTTGGAACACACGTTATAATGCTCGCCTAGCTGCTAGCATGGCACGCCCTCATACTCTGCTTCTGACTGGCTAGTAGTCCTTACCTAGCTACTGTCAGGACACGCCCTCATACTCTGCTTCTGACTGGCTAGTAGTCCTTACCTAGGTACTGTCAGGACACGCCCTCATACTCTGCTTCTGACTGGCTAGTAGTCCTTACCTAGGTACTGTCAGGACACGCCCTCATACTCTGCTTCTGACTGGCTAGTAGTCCTTACCTAGGTACTGTCAGGACACGCCCTCATACTCTGCTTCTGACTGGCTAGTAGTCCTTACCTAGGTACTGTCAGGGCACGCCCTCATACTCTGCTTCTGACTAGCTAGCAGTGCTTGCTGCGCATGTGCGACTCCCAACAAAGATGGAACAGAAGTGAGATGTCTCACTCTGTAGCTAAAACAGAGAGCTCAACACACAAGGTGAAAAGAGGAGCTGCAGCAATGTGCCGTACAACACATATATGGAAATTAAACCACAAAAACCTATTCTGGTACAACCTCTAAATACAATTATGAACCTGAAAATGAGCATAATATGAGCACTTTAAGTACAGTGAATGTACTTAGTTCTTTTCCACCACTGGACATACAGTAAGTCTGATATGTGAGACAAATGAAATGTTAATCTGTGTAAGCAAATAGTTAATTACCTGTAGGTAATGTTTGTGTAACAGCAGGACATCTGACTACACCGATTTGTGTTCACTGCTTGCAAATATGGTTTTATTTTCTGTTTGTTTGTTTATAAATACATGTATAAAGCGTGTGCTTGTCCAATATGCAGAATGTGTTGTGGATCATACTATATTTGTGTATAGGTGTGTGGCTCTGTGTAGTCTGGGTATCTGGCTGTGCGAGGAGTTGGCTCATGGGACTCAACATTCACAGATTAAAGATGCTCTCAACGTCATCTGTGTTACTCTGAAGGTCAGTGGCAACTCTGTGCTACTTTCAAAGCATTATTTTAATTGGCCATTGAACAATACAACTATTAACATCATATCAACCCAGCTGAATGAGATTATCTCATACAGCCTTTGCCTGTTCTCAAACTTTGTCCCTGCTGACCATTGTACAATCTCTCTCTCTGGCTGTGATCCAGTGTGATCAAACCAAAGCAATGAATCTGCATCAAACAGGCTATTGATTGACCGCCTGTAACACTGATCTACACAACACTGTAGTGTCTAAACATCTGTTCCTCTTTGCTCTGGATGTTTGATTGGGACCTACTTTAGTTAAAAGAACACACAGCATTAAGTACATTCAGCAGTGTTATTTTAAGGCATTTTCACAGCAATTATTTTAAAAATGTAATTCACAATCCTCTTTTTGCATATTTGTATGGAGTTTGATATCACACAATGACAACTGAATTGTTATGTGCTGCTTGGTTACCCTAACATGGCGGCTGCAACATGGCGGGCTGCAAGGAGCCAAAGTGTGATTGAAAACATTGTTGGATATGATTTTTGGTGTCAGTGAAATTGCCTCAGTTGGTATTGTCTGTTTCAGGCCACTAGACTGGGAGGCCTGTGGATCAGAATAATACTATCCAATATTTACTGTCTAATCTATAGCCAAGTGGCTCTAGATGGACAAACGCACACACACACACACAGACACACACACACACACATACCTTTTCCACCTTGGAATCCCTAGCTTGTGTATCGGCAGCCAATGGCCTGCTAAGACATTACAGCAACGCACACACACACACACACACACACACACACACACACACACTTGCATTCACTTACTCCTGGGAGCAAACCCTGGACAGTCAATATGTTTGGTCCTCCTTCAGATAGGAGACTAATCCAGGGGGAATGCTGCAAGCTGTCTCATACACACACACACACACACACACACACACACACACACACACACACACACATAGTATCACGCATATATACACACATATCTTGTACACTTGCATCTCTTGCCTTCATACCAGCAGCCAGTAGCCTCAGACATGGGCCCTGTGATATGCACACACACACATACACAAAGCTTTAGGGATTGTCATATTTCCATTCAGAGCCACTTCTCCCTGTTGTTCTCCTCATCCCACTGCCTGGCTCCTCCTCATATCTAGAAGCATTTTTTTGTTTAGTAGTGGTGACCCTCATTAGAGCCTGACTGTTCTATACATTTTCTCTCTTGCCACTAATTGACCTGTATTTTATTGCATTTAAAAACAAAATACATATTTAATGAGTATTTAATATAAAACCACAGTTACAAGTAAACATGTTCAGAATACTACAATTGATATTATATAAAATAATGATGAAGCATATTTGTAGACACACATTAGAAGCAGATGTACTGTGCATTATTGTAATAACTTTATATGAGACATGTAAATGACTATGACGCTCATAGTATCAGGATGTGGGTAAAATGAGTTCAGATGTTTCCAATACTCATTTTTACAGACATATACATACTTACATCATCACATCAGTCACTGGAATATCACAGATGTACTAGTTGATGACAGGTCATGTGCAAGAATGCATAGGTATAATCTATTCCCTAGCATATAGCATTTCCTCATTAACAGTTTTTTTTTTTAACTTGCTAACAAGTATTGATCAATACTGAAGCCACTTTTTTTAAACTCTTCATACAGTCTGTATTACCAACATGCACTTCACCCAAACAGTTTAATATCACCTCCAAAACTCACTCAAACCACCAAGTTATACATGTCTCACAATAAGCCTGTTGGACCAAAACACTGGCAACAACTTTCACTCATAGAAAGCAAACACTGTCACTCACAACACATTGACACAACTGACTGTTTCTTATGTTTGTCACAAAATCTGTGAATTAACACATATACTTTATTGTGTACCAGTACTCCAATAAGAATGTAGCACTGGTGGCGTCAGACATCCTTCACCTCCTGATCAGTCACGTCGATCATCTTCAGACATTCCCCCCCGACACTCCAAAGAAGATCGTTGAGGTGAGACATAAATTACTGTATACTTCTGAACAATTATTGGAACATTTCCAAATACTGCCTGATTTCATTTATTAAATTATTATTCATCAAGTCGCCAATCAGCATGTCCACACATCCTGATGGATTAAACCATAATTTGTAAAGCTAAAGCATTTATTTGAATTTGCCATATCACTTTTTTAAAAATGTGTTTAGAGGTCTCAAACATGTTGCTGCTTCGGTGGATAGATTTTCTGGTGAGACATCAAGTCAGAACTCATTCTTACCGCTCTACTCTGGTGCTCTAAAGTCTTGTTTCAAAACAAATGTAATGTCATATTTTCTTCTAATTTACTTTATTTTTTTACTAGTATTTATTTATTTTATTACATTTATATAGCGCTTTATCATAGACACTGTCTAAAACCACCAATGTGTAGCACCCACCTGGGTGATGCACAGCAGCCATACAACGCCTTACGACGCCAGACGCTCACCACACATCATCTAAAGTATTAATAGTATTAATAGTAAAAATAGTAGTAGCAGTAATAGTTGCTGTAGTAACAGTATTAACATAAACATGTGTCTGATTTTATTTTCCTTAGATTTTAATTGCCACCATCACACACTTGCTGCCTACTACCGAGTCTTCTCCTCATGAACTGGATAAAAGGGTAACATACATACACAAATTCTCTTTCACGTTCGCACTATTTTACTAATTTTGCTTAGAAATTAACCTTATAGCCGTGTATGCCTGTGTGTTGCAGCTCGTAGTGTCCCTCCTGTTGTGTCTGTTGGACTGGGTGATGGCTCTGCCTCCAAAGACTCTTCTTCAGCCTGTTCAAACACGAAGCCCTCCAGAGAAGGACCAGCCTACCAAGACTCTGCTCAGCTGTATTTATAAAGTACGCATGTGCCCTTAACACCCCCCCCACACACACACACACACACACACTTAAGTTTAATATTCCCCCAAAAGATGACCCACATTGAAAGTAAGTTTTTATCATATGAAGTGTAAGCATCAGTGCAGTGAAGCTGAACATGGGCTATAATTGAGGCAGAATGGAATTCAATCTGAAAATTTCTTTTTGAATTGTCCAGGTATTACATGGTTGCGTGTATGGAGCCCAGTCTTTCAACAGTCCCAAGTATTACCCACTGCAGCTGTCGGACCTGTTGAGTGCAGACTATGATCCGTTCCTGCCATTAGAGAGCCTCCGAGAACCAGAACCACTGCACAGCCCGGACTCTGAGCGCTCCAGCAAACTACAGCCTGTCACTGAAGGTAATTTATCTAACACCAGGGACACACTACAGAACTTCGTTGTAACCATCATTTACTTATTTCCAAGATGTAGAAATGAGTCTAAGCACGTGAATATGTATTTTGCTATTAAGATGGTCAGAAATATATTAGAAGACCGCACCCAGTACATATCTAGTCTGTAACACACACACACACACAATGACCAACCAAACCATTGACAAGTGCTAGAGATGGAAAAGGTTTGGAGCGTGTATGTATGCAAGTGCACCTGTCTGCATCCGTGTGAGAGTGTGTATTGTCCCCTGCTGTGGTCCACCAGGACACAGTGTCTCGTCTAATGACTGGAGCGCCATGATAGACCATGCTTCTCTTCTCTCCTCTCCTCTCTTTGTATCTTCTTGTCTTCACTGCTTCACTTATTTCTTCTATTATTTATTTAACATTATACTCTGCTACTATTCTTTTCACTTCTATTATATCTTTTCACCGTTTTCTATGTTCATTTGTCTTCTTTTTTTTTTTTCTTCCTCCTCCTGAGCTCTCCTGAGCTTTAGGGAGTCGTTGAGAATGTCTGGTCAATACATATCTGTACTCTACACGCAACCCTGTCAATAAGGAGCTGTTGGAAAGTGTGTGTGTCACAGTGTGTGTGTAATGATGTTGATTAGCCAACATCTGCTGGCAGCACAGTGTGTGATGGCATTGGCTTCTGCTCAGCATGGGGTAAACTATGCACAAACTGAATGTGTGTTTGTACCTCTTCCTAGTTTATACTGTAATTCCTGAAGTTTTGTTGTAACTTGGACCCTATTCCCAGACCTATCTCCACAGCGCTGCGGAGGAAGATCTGGCTAGTCTACACAGTATTCCGGGATGGGAGAAAAACATGCTCCGGTTTATTGGCATTTCTTTAAATCAATCAGTTGTGGGCGGTGCTAAGCGCCGGACGGAGTAACGGTGCCTCTGCAAAATAGCCTCAGGAAGAAAGTTGTTTCGGTGGAACATGTGGACGTTCAAAAGTTGTTTGTTGTTTTAGTCGTGCAAGAGAAAACTCAGATTTGTCTAGCTATCTGTCTGGATTTACCCTGCAGAGATCTGAGGAGCAGTTAACCAGAGTCCTCATAAATCCACCAGAGTTTAGAACGGCAACACAAAGAAGCGGAAGGTGACCGACATCCTAAATATCAAGTCAGAGTAACAGTTAAACCTTTTAGCCCACTAAACAATAAAATCTAGAAATCGACTGTAATTTTTTTTATATCTGGTACCCTAAATGTATTGTTCCTAACTTTAACCTTGTTAGTAATATGTCCTCTGTCTGTGTTTTCCCTCTTGTCTGCAGTTCGTAGCCGTATTCAGCAGGGCCTGGTTTCCATCGCAGCGAGAACAGTTATTACACACTTGGTCAACCATCTAGGACATTATCCAATGTCTGGAGGGCCTGCTACTCTGTCTAGTCAGGTACGTTTACTGTGTGTTTGGTGGTAATAATGGCAGTGATGTACTGTGTATGGTGATGATTACTTGTTTGTCCAAAGGGGAAAACAAATCTTCAGTTTTCAATACTTATGTTTAGATATTTGCATTTGGTTAGCCCAACACTATGGCTTATGTTTTTCTAGGTGTGTGAAAACCAAGACAACCCGTTCTGTGAGAGTACAGATCTTGGGCCAGAGCTTTTCCATTCACCAAACCTGCAGTTTCTGGTTCTGAATGGCTCCACACTGCTCTCTGTGTATCAGGTAACCTCAATTAAAAGATTAAAAAAGTTGCCATGATAAAATTTGACGCTTTGTATGTTTTTAAAGGGATATGCCACCGTTTGTTGAAATAGGGCTTATCACGGTCTCCCCTAGCTGTAGATAGGTGGGCCAACGCATTTTTTGTTTCAGTGCAAGTAATTAGGCTTTTTTTTTTTTTTGTCTTTTTGTTGGCTCACTTTTACTCACAACATGCTAACCGGCAACATAGGATTCCATTCACTATGCTAAGCTAACTAGCGGCGGCGCTGCCGGTATTTCACCGGTTCCTTTTAGAATTCAGTTTAGGATTCAGTGGCCATAGACAGTTAAAGAAGTGGACTAACAGATCCCGTTGCTCTCTATGCGTTAATCGTGCGTTAAAAAAATTATCGGCATTAAAATGGGTTTGCGTTAACGCCGTTAATAACGCGTTAAACTGACAGCCCTAATATATATATATATATATATATATATATATATATATATATATATATATATGTGTGTGTGTGTGTGTGTGTGTATATATGTGTGTGTGTGTGTGTGTGTGTATATATATATATATATATATATATATATGTGTGTGTATATATATATATGTGTGTGTGTGTGTGTATATGTATATATATATATATATATATATATATATATGTATGTGTGTATATATATGTGTATATATATATATGTATATATATATATGTGTGTGTGTATATATATATATATGTATATATATATGTGTGTGTGTATATATATATATATATATATATATATATATATATATATATATATATATATATATATATATCAAACTAATCAAACTAATGTTTTTACATTGTTCTTGTTTATTTTTCTATGTTTCAGCATTCTTATTGTATTTCATGGTATTTTATTGTATGTGCACCTGTAACTCTGGTTTTAGAGGTGGCTATGTAAAAAGTTTACTTGCTTACCACTAGGGCTCAACGACTTGGGGAAAAACTCTAATTACGATTTTCCTGCCAGATATTGCGATTTCGATTCAAGGCAAAAAAAACTTTTTAGCTACATACTGCATCATCTATGATCATGTTAAAAAAAGTAACAAAAAAATAAATTAAAGATGCACTGAAAATAGGACATTTCTGTAAACAATCTGTGATACGTAACATTATTCCAGCATTTATCTTATGAAAAAACAGTAATATAATAAAGAAAAGAGGAATATAAAATGTTAAACCAAATGTTACACCAAACATCCAACTATTTCACATTCGATTAATCGCGGTCTTCACAATTAGCTAGATTGCGTTCTTTCAAATCGTGATTTTTTTTGCCATGACAATCGGTACAATCACTGGGACAAACGTAAGAAAGACAAACAAAGTGTCATCTCCCTCCAATTTCCCACCCACCCATTTCAGGTCCAAAGCGGACGAGGACATACAGAACGGAACCTCACATGATAAGCAAACAAAACTGAGCCCCATGACCTGAAATCCCCTATAACTAACAGGGACTTCCAGTGTCCCCGACTCCCAGACCAACAGATCAGTCCAATATTAGAACAATATCAGCATAAACAGTCCATCATCTTGGCAGCATCACTTGCTCAAGGCATAGCACTCGAGAAAAAAAAAAAAAAGGCAAAACAAAAAAACCCCGTTATGCCAAGCAGACTTGAAAACATAAGTAAAGACACTGTGGAAAAGCCAGAAGATAAGATCCCAGTCCTGGCAAGGCGTGACTAGGGGCAGCAACACCAGCCGCGCCAGCCAAGGCTAGTGGAGTCGTTAAAGTACGGAACATAAATAAACCAACAACCAAAAGAAAAAATCGGCTATGAGTCTTGAAACAGTCTTAGCAGAGCAGTGCATTGCGAAGCAGGGGGGTTAGCATGCGCTAGCATGAGGGGAGCTAACAGTGGACCATTTCTGAACGCTATCTAGTTACAATAGGCCCTCGTGAGGGCGAAAAGCCAGCAAAAGCCAGCTATTCGGGCAGTATTAACACATCCGCTACGTTGCCAGGCGAAGGCAGTCCTCCGTGGGTCCCGAGCTGAGTTGGTGCTGAGAGGAGATGAGGTCCTGGGCAGCCTCAGGGGAAATGAGCCGTTTCAGTCCGCGTCCGGTTCTAATAAACAAGTTAGCAGGGAAGCGCAGTGTAGGTCTGAGGCCCAGATTATAAAGCTGTTTCAGAACATCTCGGTACGCGGACCGTTGCTCGACCACCTCAGGCGGGTAGTTACAAATCGGGATTTTGATTTGAAAACAATTAATAGTTCAGCCCTACTTATGTTACCACTAACATGACATATTAATAACAGTAAGCATGTTAACACGTATTGGTATCATTAATTATCGGCAGGTTGACAGAGTAAAACATAACACAGCTTGTGATGCTTTGCAGTGTAAACTGAGTTAGAATATATTGAATTATTTAATACTAAGCACACATACGTTTCCTTGAAGTATGCTGATTAAAATGGATTCTCATTGATTGAGTTGTTCCAGTTCGAAGATTTAGCTAAAAGGAAGCCAATTATGTTTTTTTAAGTTCAGATTCGGATTGTGTGAAAGTGGCCGCAACTCAGATCAGAATAATATCTTTTAATATTTGGTACATTTAGTCTTTAACCACTGCTCCTTGTCCTCTATTTCCCAGATCCGATCAGAGTCTGGTGTACCAGGAGGCGGAATGACAGCTGGTTTGTCCTCTGCTCCTGCCTGCGTTCGTGTCATCATCCGAGATGTAGCCGGAAAACACTCTTGGGACTCTGCTGTTCTCTACGGGCCTCCACCATGTTCCCCAAACAGCCCAACACACACCTTCATGTCACACACACAAACACCTCACGGTGCAAATCTTCATTTACACACTCCTCCAGGAGGTCCGCCGAAAAAGATGGGAGTTAATCGAGAAGACAGCAAAGAGGAGGGGCAGGAGGAGAGCGTGGCAGAGGAGGGGGGAAGAGGGATGGAGGGTGAAAGGCAAGGGTTTCAGGGAGAGGGCGATGAGGAAGGGGAGGAGAGGAAAGTCACTGAGGAGGGGATGGGAGATGAAAGAGAAGAGGAGGAGCAGGAGGAGGAGAGGATAGAGCTTAGGATGGATGGGGAGGGGGATCAAGGGGAGGCAGGCTTGGAACAGCTTCTAGCTCCGCCATTGGCTAAACGTTTGTGTCGGGAGGCGGTGCCAGCATGGGACTCACTGAGGGAGGGAGACGATTCACTGGATGAAATGCTGCAGTACCTGGGATACTCGAGTCCTGAGTGTCTACAGAGAGCAGGTATACACACACACACACACACACACACACACACATAACAAGTACCTATTTTATTTGTGTTCTGAATGGTTATTCAATCTACAGTGCAGTTTATAAAACATCAAACACATACTGTTTAAACATACATGAATGAGTGTGTTATTGTCTATTTAAAGGTCAGTACCAATAATAAGCAAAGCATTCATTAAAAGCCAGAATAACGATTTCCTCAGCAACTTATTGAGTCAGGGTTTCAGTGAACATTTTCCAGACTCACATCCCTCAATTTGCTCTGTAAAAACAGAGGACCCTGCATCAAATCAAAGGTGGAGACTGACTAACCAAGGTCCTGTTACACATCAGTCTAACTGTTGTCCTGAAGCTCTAAAAAGAACAAAACACACAATGTCTGACAACAACAACAACACAGCTAACCTTGTCTCCTGATTGGTCCACTCAGGCATGCCGCTCAACATCCCAGCCGCTCCTCCAGCGTGTGTTTCAGAAAAGCAGGAGAATGATGTGATCAATGCCATCCTGAAGCAGAGCGCTGCTGAAAGAGAGTTTGTCCTTCATGTGCGTAGTGTCCATATTCAATTCTATTTATAGTATCAAATCATAACGAGTTATCTCGAGATACTTTACAAATAGAGTAGGTCTAACCCACACTCTATAATTTACAAAGACCCAACAATTCTAGTAATTTATATGAATAAAATGAGTTTTGCCTTTTGAATCTTTGAGCTGTAGCTCCCAGCATGTCCTGATGAGGTGCATACTCACATGCTGGTGGCTCATAAGTGCAGCACGAGCCATTGTATAGTTTGATACTATATACTGCTTTGCAATAATTTAATTCATTTTAGGTTTCAGGAAGTAAAAGATAAACCACAAGCTATTATCCACACAAAGGTCTCATTGTTGTGTTATTTTGAAAGTTATCACACAAAAACTGTGTTTCTGATTTTTTTTTTTTTTTTTTTGCATGAATCTGAATGGTTGGATGTTTTAGAGAGGTGAGGAGCTGAACATGAGGGCAGTGCAGCAGACTGAACCAGAGACTGAGACACCACAGTCAGCCTTCTACTACTGCAGACTACTGATCAACGAACTGGGGCTCAACTCCTGGGAGAAGAGGTGAGAGCAGACAGACATACACATAGAAACCATATCAAAGTGGGTTTTTTTATGTTGGAAAAACAATAACATTAATGTAACAATAATAATATAACACAAACTCTTATTCTGTGTTTCCACTGTATGGTACGGCTCTGCTCAACTTACATTTTTGGTACTTTTCTCTTTTCGTTTTCCACTGTGGACAGGTACCCACAAAAAAAACTACCAGGTACTATGCAGAACTTTTGCTAATGGAAACGCGAAAATAACTGTTCCAATGTGTAACTAACTGAACTAGACTGGACTGCTTGGTGAAAATGGATCACTTTGTGTACTTTTGTGCACTTTTTGCAACTGAACAGATTCAGCATTCACAGCATTTGATTAATTTGTTGGAAACTGGATAATGATATTAGAACGAAGTTCAGTTATTTGTTCTTTATCTTTATGAGGACATTCATAACTTCATAATTGTTTTGCTTTTCACTTTACTTTTATGTAAGAATCTACTTTATTTTAAGGGACTTCACTGCTTGCATATTCCACATAAAGCTGTAGGAAAAACTTTTCCTCTAAGAGATTGTTTTTTAGGTTGCTGTAATACTTGTGTGGGAAGGCTTTTATATTTCTCGTCTCTCCTAGAACAAACCAAATAGCTTTTAAATGCAAATAAGACAAATATTTCACATTTAAAAAAAAAAAAAAATGGTGCTAATTAGACACCCCGTTTTTCCCCCTCACATGGCACAGCATTTCATCTTCTCAATGACTCTGGGCTGAAATACACAATGTGAAGGTATCACTTTAAATGTATCTGGACAGCTAATGGACACTCATCGCTCTTTATACTTTATCCAGGGAATTACACTGTCTGCATTCAGCCTGCACAATAGACTTCTTAACACACACTGAGTGTGTGTGTTTTTGTGTGTGGAAGAGTGTGATAATGAGTATGGTACTCTATTGATCAAACTCGAGCCATTTGGAGTTAGAATAAAAGGCAGTAGTTGAAGAAGAGAATGATGGTGGGAGAAGTGGAAAATCAGAAAACAGGATGAATACGGCACATGTAGATGAAGAGGAAAAAAATGGATCCAAAATAAGTGAGTGAATACAAAGGAGAATGAGAAAAATAAATAGGTTAAAGAAGCTTGGATGTTAGGCGGGAAAGAAGGCTAGACAGATCAGAAAAAAGAAGAGATTGTCTAATTATCTGTTATTGTCATCTTATGTCTCTCCAGGTATTCATATGCGACATCAGACACTAAGATACTGTGTGTGTGTGTGTGTGTGTGTGTGTGTGTGTGTGTGTGTGTGTGTGTGTGTGTGTGTGTGTGTGTGTGTGTGTGTGTGTGTGTGTGTGTGTGTGTGTGTGTGTGTGTGTGTGTGTGTGTGTGTCCTTTTATGCTTTTCCCTATAATCCAGGGTGTAAATGGAGTCTTTGAGAGCAGAGAATGAGGCCATTACCAAGTATCAGTTTAATAAAGAGCAAATTGCTCTCTCTCTCGCTATCTCCCGCTCTTTCACTCTTTTTCGCTCTCTCAAAGAGTGAAAAGAATGACGTGTCATTATCAGTCCACTCCGAGCCTCACTGTTCAACTCTTGGTTTTCTCTCAGTGATGCAGAGGTTGGTGGCTGGGACATTTTGAACGGTCCCTGGCCTAGTTAGTTGGTTATTAATTATTAAAGGCTATTAAATCAGAGAATTTTTAATTTTCTTTGTTAAAAAAAGGACTCGAACCGATCAATCGATTATCAAAATAGTTGCCGATTAATTTAATAGTTGACAACTAATCGATTCATCTTTGCAGCTCTAGTAGTAACAGAGCAGTTTGGATTGGAGAGGGCATCCCTCCTAAATACACACAAACATCTAAAGTAAAAAGCCGCCATAACATTTGGTTATTTAGTGACGTAGTTCTTAAATATTCTTATTGCAGTATTTTGCTCTCTAAACCCTCCATATTCTTCCTTTTTAAATCTTTGTCCATCTCTTTCAAATATAAAATTTAGGTTGCATCTGACAAATTGTGGAATATTTCTACCAGGTATCAGAGCACCTAGCTGACCTAATTTTAAGGAGTTTGTTACATGTATTATCTACAAGAGTTTATTAGTGGAGTTGGAGAGGGCAGATATTACATTTATCATGCTGGAGGTTTCAAATTCAAAAAAACAAGCAATAACATCATATATTACGCTTGCATACAAGCTTTGGTAAATCCTTATGCTGATGGAGGCAATGTTTGACAATGTATGTATGTGACTGTGAAAATCTACTGAGTTAGACCACTCTTCAGTGTCTTGGAGTCTGACATAAGAGAACATTTTTCTTAGATCAATACAAATAATTGGGAACTGATGATTAGAGAATTTACGATCTAAGCTACTTTTAAATTAAAATGTTCAGAAAGCTTAAACATCCCCTCTTTTTATGTGGCTATGAATTATGTCTTGTTGGTATTGTAGTGTTTTTCTTTTCCCGCTTTTTTTAGTCTTGAGCCTTTCTGGTCTTTTTCACTAGAAGTCCTGCCAGCTTTACTTGATGTGTTATTAGTTGACACGGATTTGTCGTATTTTGCTCAGAAACAGTGACAAAAACAAGCAACCAGCCAATTAAGGGAGGCGCTGGTGGTAGCCAGATAATGGTGGTGAGGCAGATTTAACGATTACTTTGGATAATGATTTCTCACCTGTGCATGTTTCTGTCTTACAGGAGTAACTTTCATTTGTTAAGGAAGAATGAGAAGTTACTAAGGGAGCTGAAAAACCTGGACTCACGGCAGTGGTGAGAAAATATAAAAAGTCAGGCCACTTTGTGTCGTTCACCCACTCCCTCCGTCTTTTTGATGTTATCATTTAGGTTTTAGTTACTTATTAGTTTGAATTCTCTACTTTTTTTACAATCTTTATTTTTTTGCTGTGTCTGCTCTAAATAAGATTCAGCAAAGATATTTTATAATAAAAGGTTTTTGACTTATAATTAGTAATTTTAATCTCATTTTATTTGTTGTACTTGTATATATGGATGTCTGCTAGCGTCCTTTCCTCCATTTATATATCTTTTCTCCTTTTATAATGGATTAAGGTATACAGAGACTAGAGAGAGTGCCCTGACCAAGCTCCTTTGAGGGTTATTTTTTTTTCTTTTGCATGTGTAAACAGATAAACTAAACAGCCAATGGATATAGCCAAATATTTTTAGAAAATTGTCTGTCCTGCAGTGGTTTGACTTTTGAAAACTAGAGCCAATCAAAATGTGTGACATTGTTTCAATGTGTGGGATGCAGGACAAGGGATAAAAATGGGAGGGATAAACGCATTGAAGCGGAACACCCTAGCTCCACCCCATTTCATCCCTTTGCTCTTGACCCTTATCCAACCTGATTAATCTATTCCACGGTCTGCTTCTGATAATGTGCACAAAACATTAGTGGCATCTCATTCCGTAGTGGAGTTATTATAGCTGTTCCCCTATTGCTTTCTTTGAGGGGAAACTCTGAAACAAACATAATGATTAAGGAGGAAGTCATTGGATAGAACTCTAGTAAAGTAATAATCTTGTGGAAATTGCTAAAATAAATGTTATCTGTTTTTCAGTAGTTGTCATGATGGTCATTATTGCTTTCCTTCGTTCTCTTCTAGCCGCGAGACTCATAAAATAGCAGTATTTTATGTGGCTGAGGGCCAAGAGGACAAACACTCTATTCTAACCAACACAGCAGGCAGCCAGGCTTATGAAGACTTTGTCTCTGGACTGGGCTGGGAGGTAAGAACACATTTATTTACATACATGTTCAGACATTGTTTGCCTTCTTCCTACAAATTGCACATTTATCTTAACATTGTGTCCTTGAAATGTTTACCAAATGAAATTTAGGACTGCATCTAACTATTTGATCTGCATTTAATATTTGAATCATTATGTATGAAATATATTAATGGTTTAATTGATTTAAGATTGCAAAGAAAATGTCCTGTAGGACCAGTGGTTAAAATAAACCACCACCAATGTGTCTTGATGTTTCAGCAGCCTGATGATGGTGAAACATTGATATACTAAACCATTTCAAAATGCAATGCAAGCTGTTTTTTTGTATGTGTTGACACAAGTGCCGAAGAGGAGCTGGCAAAAGATCCTTTTATTTTTATTTTGTAATATGTCAACATTTTATCTTTATCTGCTGGTTAAAAAGAGAAGAGCGGTTGGTGGAGCGGACGCACATATGCAGAGGTTTATTCCTCGACGCAGAAGGTCCAGGGTTCGAGTCTGACCTGTGACGGTTTTCCTGCATGTCTTCCCCTCTCTCTCCCCTTTCATATCTCAGCTTTCCTATCAAATAAAGGCAGAAATGCCCCCCCACCCCACACCCCCACCCAATAAAAGGAATATTTCCATATTATTTATGTCCCTTGTCTGTGTGTGTCCCTTAGGTGGACCTCACTACTCACTGTGGCTTCATGGGAGGTCTCCAGAGGAATCGCAGCACAGGCCAGTCTACCCCTTACTACGCCACTTCCACTACAGAGGTCATCTACCACGTCTCCACCCGCATGCCCCACGACCAGGACCACAACCTCACCAAGAAGGTAACACACACCTATCTGACTGGTGACCTTTCATCCAGGTTTGTATTTTTACTGTAAAGAAGTTCCCATGGTTTACTCTCTTCTTTCCAGCTAATGGAAGGGCACCTAATTGCCTGTTTGTTGCTGGGTTCATTCTCACACTGCCTGTCAAAACCTGTGGTTGACAGTTGGATGGAAACACATCCTGTTTATGTCAAGCACTCTGCATCTGTGTATCTCATTCTCTACTGTGTTGCCCTCTCTCAAACTGCAGTCTGTGTGGTGAGATGGGGGGTTATTAGTAATAATAAGTGTACTTATTGTTGATGCTCCAATTCCACTCCTTTTATTTAATGAGGGGAATGCGCAGTAAGAGGAGGCGAAAAAACCCTCTATACTCTTCTCTCTGTCTTTCCTTTTGATTCCTTTTTTCTTTTCTTCCTTCCCAATCTCTTAATTTGCCTGGCATGACATTGCAAATGAGCACACCTATCTGTTAATGTCAGTGTTTCTAAAGCACACCAATGTTTCCAATAATTCTTAGTAGCAATCATGTCTGTGTTTGTGCGGGGCTCGTATTAGTGTCCAGGTAGTTGTGTGTGTGTGTGTGTGTGTGTGTGTGTGTGTGTGTGTGTGTGTGTGTGTGTGTGTGTGTGTGTGTGTGTGTGTGTGTGTGTGTGTGTGTGTGCGCGCGCACCTGTCAACCCCCAGGCATTGGGCGCTCAGCACATGGCCATAATGTCCCTTTAATCAGATCATACTTCCTGCTTCTCGGCCTATCACGTAGCTGCAGGCTCCTGATTGGATTATCAGCGCCTGGTCCGACACCATCCGTCTCCCTGATCAGCTGATGGCCCCATCAAACACGCATACTCGCATACGCACATGCACACACACACGCCATAAACCTGCTTAACTTGAAACAAACACCAACCCACTAAGGGCTTTATTCACATCAGGCCACACAACTATAAATTTGTGTTAACGTTGGACACAGAAGCACACTCACACGCTTACACGTGCACGTGTTACCAAGAACACGCAGGCTTACAAACGCATACACTCACAGTTTGACAAATGTGTCCACAAAGAGGTTAAAGTGACAGACATACACATGTCCATACTGGCAGGCATTTATCATCCATCCTCCTGCCACACACACACAGCAGTGTGATTTGAGTCCATTGCAGGGCATTTTTCCAGCTCTCACTCTTTGCTGTGTGTTCTGCTCCCTCTCATACCACATCTGCTTGAAATATGATTAAAAGGATTAAAGCTGCATTACACCAACTGATTGTGGCATCAGAGATAACATCACTCTGATCATAATCGTTGAAATATTTTTAAAATAGTGATGATCAGAGAAGCACATCAGACTAGGGATCGACCGATATGGATTTTTTTGTGCCGATACCGATTTTTTTTTTTTCATCAGCCTTAGCCGATGACCGATACGGGCTGCCAATTTTCTCGAGCCGATATTTGGAACCGATACTGCTTTTGCTCCCTCAATTTACATCATTAACAATGATGATAACAAATGTTACACGTCTCAATTTAAAAAAAGGAACATTTATTAAACTTCTGCAATCATCTTACATTTATATCACCCAAATTATGTGTGCAATGTGCATCATATGGATGAGTGCACTGCATATGGTTAACTGTGCAAGGGTAAAAGGCTTTCATCAATATCTACAACCTACAACAGCCTTGATGATACATTGCTTGCTGAAATATTATAAGACGGATATAATAAAACTATTGGTGAACGCAGCAGCCGCGTATCGGCATTAGCCGTGTAAAACACAAATATTGGCCCGATATATCGTCTGGCCGATAAATCGGTCTATCACTACATCAGACGGTAAGACTCCACTTTGCCTTGTTAGACTGTGTCACCTCATTGTTCTGACACTCAAAATACAGCTTGTAGGTCATAATTCTAACTCTCCAAATGTGATATTGGCAGAGCCCTTCAGGTCTCAGTATCCCTGTGAGTTGTGTGTGTGCCTCACTGACACTTTGAATTGCAAGCTCCATCAGAGAGAAGTGCCTCTAAAAGATTTATTTTAGGAAGAACTTGATAAATACATCTCTATTCCTGTGTGTTTTCTAGACTCTGCTTAATATATCAACGTAATGTATCACCAGTCAAGAAAATGTCAGGTTAATTATAACTATAACTCAAATTTAAAGTTCAAGAAGTGTCATTATGAAACTGGGTGAAGTCACTTTCATACACGATTAATAACTTGTGCACCAGGCTTCCATATTACTTAATTCAGACCAGGCTTATGTGACAGTTGAGTGAAATGTGTGTACATATTAAATTCCATTTCATTACTGTTTATGCTGATACCTTGTCTAATAAAATGTGGAGCTTCCTGGGTTAACAAATCCCTTCCATTTATGCGGGCAAATCATACTTCTTTGAAAGTCTTGACAGAGAAAAAAATACACAACTGATTCTAGTTAAACAAACATTTAAAAGCAAATATTTTTATCTCAGGGCCATGGCCAAGAGCGCTAGACATTTAAAGTGTCACATACCTTCAGGTGTGTGTGTGTGTGTGTGTGTGTGTGTGTGTGTGTGTGTGTGTGTGTGTGTGTGTGTGTTTTGCCAGGCATGTTAATGACAGAGCTGTCACCGGCCCTGACTGTAGACACACACACACACAAAGAATCGCACAGCATCAGACTTGATCCCATCTGTCTTCAAGCCCATACTCCATCTTTCCGGAGCTTCACTTGGTCTTTGTGTCCACTCTCAATCTTCACACACTCACTAAATCACCCCAGGGCCAACTATAGCACGTACACACACCAAAATCAAAAGCCTTGGGTTTATGATGGATACAGTCTATCTAGCTCATTGTACGTGAGAGAGTGAGAGAGAGTGAGAGAGAGCACGCGGTTGCATTGACCAATTGTGCTGTTTATGCTGTAAGAAAGAAAAAAGCAGAGCTGTTTATTCCATTTTGATTCTAGGATTCATTTCTTTTGTCTGTTCCTTCCTGTTCCCTCCAGCTAAGACACCTGGGTAATGACGAGGTCCATATTGTTTGGTCGGAACATTCCAGAGACTACCGTCGAGGGATCATCCCCACTGAGTTTGGAGACGTGCTAATCATCATCTACCCCATGAAGAACCACAAGTACTCCATCCATATACTGAAAAAACCTGAGGTAAAAATGACTCAAACTGCCGGCTGTCATTATCTTGGGCAAATTATTCAGTATTTTAGTTTTTCAGTGTTACACAGAAGCCTTATCATTGGGTGGAAATGCCTATGAAACAGCAGGGCATTTACATCCATCGTTAAAACCCAGTTTCATAATTCAGTCCCCCTCTGGGCTAATCAGAAACAGTTATACGTCACCTGCAGAACTGTAATTGTAGTGTGACTCATTGGCCAATCGGTGTAATTTTTGCCATCATGGCACAGCTCAATGGATGGCACTACTGGAACAGTTTGATGGCTTTTCATGAAGCTTAATACAATACAGTCATGGTCCCCAGAGTCCTAAACCCCTTTCACACATGCACTGCAAACCTGAACTTATCTAGACATTACCCGGAGGTGTAAATTCCCGAATTAAACAACTTTACCCTGCAAGCTCCCTAGTACAAACTCCATGTAATCTCCAATTGAGCACCTCATTGCCCAGAGAATTCACAGCAAGTGAGTCGGCGTTTCTACCATGCTACTCTCCCGAAATCAGAAGAAAAGAAACATCCAAGGGTGAGGAAAAGGAAGGTTAATTTACACAAAGACGAAAATGTCTAGCTGGAAAGTCGGAGAGATTCGGGAACTTCTGTTGGTAAGGGCCAATGCGGAAATCGTCAGACAAATACAAGGAACGGCAAGAGACTTGATTGTTTATGAAGAAAATACTAACGTGACCCTGTTGTAATATGCGTTAGGGCTGTGCGATATGGAGAAAATCAAATATCAAATATCACAATATTTTTTATCAAATACCTTGATATTGATACCGCAACGTTATGGTAGTGTTGACTATTGTTGCTTTCACAAAAAAATCATCATCTACCCCATGAAGAACCACAAGTACTCCATCCATATACTGAAAAAACCTGAGGTAAAAATGACTCAAACTGCCGGCTGTCATTATCTTGGGCAAATTATTCAGTATTTTAGTTTTTCAGTGTTACACAGAAGCCTTATCATTGGGTGGAAATGCCTATGAAACAGCAGGGCATTTACATCCATCGTTAAAACCCAGTTTCATAATTCAGTCCCCCTCTGGGCTAATCAGAAACAGTTATACGTCACCTGCAGAACTGTAATTGTAGTGTGACTCATTGGCCAATCGGTGTAATTTTTACCATCATGGCACAGCTCAATGGATGGCACTACTGGAAAAGTTTGATGGCTTTTCATGAAGCTTAATACAATACAGTCATGGTCCCCAGAGTCCTAAGCTCCCTAGTAGAAACTCCATGTAATCTCCAATTGAGCCCATGTGTGAAAAGAGCACCTCATTGCCCAGAGAATTCACAGCAAGTGAGTCGGCGTTTCTACCATGCTACTCACCCGAAATCAGAAGAAAAGAAACATCCAAGGGTGAGGAAAAGGAAGGTTAATTTACACAAAGACGAAAATGTCTAGCTGGAAAGTCGGAGAGATTTGGGAACTTCTGTTGGTAAGGGCCAATGCGGAAATCGTCAGACAAATACAAGGAACGGCAAGAGACTTGATTGTTTATGAAGAAAATACTAACGTGACCCTGTTGTAATATGCGTTAGGGCTGGGCGATATGGAGAAAATCAAATATCACAATATTTTTTATCAAATACCTTGATGTTGATACCACAACGTTATGGTAGTGTTGACTATTGCTGCTTTCACAAAAAAATTACACAATGAGATTTTTGTTAAATAATCATCAGTAATGTGGATATAATGACTAAGTGGCAAATAATAGAACAGTTACAACAGTCTGGTAAGTTCAGAAAAGTACATCACTTTACTGTAATGCAGCCTTTAAAACCAGGAAAAGACAACACTTATGCCACATTACGATATTACGATATCCAAAATCTAAGACGATATCTAGTCTCATATCAAGATATCGATATAATATTGATATATTGCCCAGCTCTAATATGCATTATGTCCTGCCTCCTGCGCGCTCTACCCAGGCGACACCCCTCGCCTAACAAGCGGAGTATTACCACTAGGCAAGAATGCTCCTGTGTGCTAAAGGGCAACTCCAGACAATTCATATGAGAAAACGGTTCTACTGACTTTTTTTCTTGTGCCACAATGAGGTGGACATAAATGGTCTTCAGTAAAATGTCCTAACAACTATTGGAGACAGACTGTTATTATTATCTAGTCAAAAGCCAGTTATTAGGACCACTATGTGAAATAATAAACAGAAGAACAAATGTAGACAGACCAATCAGTCATCCAAATTTAACAGTTTACAGTAACATAGTAGGTAGCATCACATCACACTTAAACACTTGTAGATTAACATGGATATTGTATTGATCATTGAGCCTTTATATATTGTTTGGATATGGAGTTGGGTAGGAAGGAAATTGTGACATGCACAGTGTGTTGGTACATCAGATTTCTTACCAGACGATGCAGATATGCATCCGAATGATGAACAATCCTAGAGAGAGTCTTGCCCTGAGTCTTACTGCTCTGGTCAATGTATCAGTGTAAAACACACAGACATTAATACCACAGCACTGATAGCATAATTCTATTTCAAACGAGACCTAACACAATAAAATGCTGCTTTTTCTGTATGACATAGATACCACAGCACTAATAACCTAACCTCATTTTGTTTCATTCATTCTACAAGCAAAATCTATTGAATTATCATGAATCCAAAAACAAGTTAAATAAGATATTCTTTGTGTTCAGTCATAGAGTGCATGGCATTGAGACCTGGTCTACTAATAAATTCAATAAAAAGCCTGACATTATTCTCTTTGGTGGATTCCACAAGCAAAGTATGGAATTACATTTTACTTGTCAAGCTTGGTTCACTTAAACCCAGTGGCTCCCAGAGATTATTCTGTTTCATAAAAAATATCAAGAATTGTTTGTCTTTGAGAGGTTCCATCGGCAGTAGAATCATTATTCATTATTAACAATAAAATGCTTTCAGCTTTAATGCCTTTTTCTCTGCTTGTCTTTGTGTTTGTAGGTGCCATTCTTTGGTCCACTGTTTGATGGTGCCATAGTGGACATGAACATTTTGCCAACCATGGTCAGAGCCACAGCTATCAATGCAAGTCGAGCTCTCAAATCCCTCATCCCCCTATACCAGAACTTGTATCCTTTAAAAGCTCCAATCAGAATATGCAGAAACAGCATCAGAAGCCAAAGGTAGGTCACAGAAACCTTTATTCAATTTTGTTCATTGCTTTGTTTATATCTCCATGCTAACACCTCATGGTCAGCTCTTAAAAAGTTAGTTGTTTGTCAGCTCCCCTTAGCTACCTAAAACTTGTTTGAATATTACCTGCACCATTGTATTGGCCGTTGAAATCCTTGCACATCTTAGTGTGAGTGAGAATGTCGCTTCTCACTCAGCTCAAGTGTTAAGAATAGCAAATCAATGTCCAGTGGTGTTTGGCTTTCAGAGTATAAGTGCTATTGTGATGGAGTTGTATTTAGTTGGCTCTGAAGTGCCATATATCAAGTGTGTAAGCGTCCGCGTGTGCGAAGAGAAAGAGGAACAGACAGACAGGTGTGTGTACAGTCTGTCTGCTTGATCTGATGCGATGGTAGTTTGGTTGGAACAAGCCCAGCGTTCAATACTTATCGATGGCCCTCCTCTCTATCGCTGCTTCTTAAATGATGGGCTTTGCTCTCTGGTCTCACACACAGACATGCACACTCATGCACACGCAGATACAGACATGTCCACACTTATACACACTCTTTATTCTAACAAACAAGGACAGACGATTACACTCAACATGGACACAGAGGCACAGTAGATGCAGTTACATCCACATACATTCATGCAGTGCTGGTTAAGAATTGTACACACACACACACACACACACACACACACACACACACACACACACACACACACACACCATTGTGAGGTGACAGTGTCTCCTGTTGAGGCGAGCTGAGCTACTGACTGATCATTGGAATTTCTTCTAAGAAGCACTTCAAGCAATTTGATTCCCTAATGATACTTTCTTCCTGTCTGCCTGCTTGTCTGCCTGTTCTTTTCTTCTGTCCCTTAATTCTGTCGTTCTGGCCGATACCGATATTTTTACACCAGCCTTAGCCGATGTCCGATACGGATTTTGCTCCCTCAATTTTCTACATAAAATAAAATGAGCATGTCTAAGGCTAATATGCCGCCTAATATGCAAAGACTACACACTAGTAGGTCTAAACAAAAATGTAAAAGAAGCTGCCAGATTTGTCAACCACAGAAGATAAATCAGCAGAGGAAAATGTGACGTCAGATGCACATTAACCAACAAATTGTTCAAGTTTCTGTTCTAAACTGCATCAACGTTAAAGGTATAAATATTCAACCACATATAAAACATCTCAAAGTTTTAAAAGCAGCACTCTCATATTATTGCTGTGATGCGTGTCACGCATACACACGCACGCACGCGCACACACACACACACACACACAGCAAACGGCTCTAAACACAACACGGTGGACTTATGTCCGACGCGTGTGTTGTGTGTGTGTGTGTGTTTTTCGGAGAGATACAGAGACACACACATACTGTCCAAATGTCAGCCAGCTGGTCACTGAATACTCCCAAAAATACCACGGAACAACGTGCACGTATGTCTGGTAGATGATAAACGTTAACACGAATTAATATTCAACTACGTATAAAACATATCTGTTATCATTATGCTCTTCTTGAGCGGGGGGGGGGGGGGGCTGCGCTCTGACTGCGATGGCAACTCCGCCCAGCTGTCTGGTGTGTGTGTGCTCTGGACGCTGTGGTGTGTGTCAGCCGGGTGATCGCTGAATCAAACTCCCAAAAATAGCACGGAAACACGTCGGCATTACTTAATCCTGTGACCAGTGTTCGTAACGGCTAGGTGTATGGCAATATTTCAGCTAAGTCAAACAGTTAAAAGATACTTTGAAAGTTTAAAACTCACCGTTGTCTTAGCAGAGTTCCAGCACTCTGCTAGTGGGGGAGGGGCAGAGCATGGTCTGACTGCATGTGAACGGGATCGTCCCTAGCAACACAGAGCTGCCTTTGCGGATGCCTGACTGTAAATAATGCCGGGAAAATCGGCGAACGCAGCAGCCGCGTATCGGCCGATGCAAATACACGTAAAAAACGCAAATATCGGCCCGATATATCGGCCGGCCGATGAATCGGTCGATCACTAGTCTGTTGGCTTGGCTACCCCATAGCCAGTGTGACAGCTGCTTACAAAAATTGATAGCTGCCAGTGACATACAAGTACCATAACAGCCAGAGGAGCATCTTTTATGAATAGCATCCGGAAGGGCAAGGCCTTTAAAAGAATGGTTAGGTGCAATGGCTTCTCCAGTCAAAGATAAGGCATCAGCAGGTAGCCATGCAATGACAAATAAAATAGCCCATGCTAACTTTAGGAGACCATAATGATGCCCATAATGCAACCCATAAGAAACCCACAATAACGCTGTCCTAAAGAAAACTAAAAAGTTCCCTACTCATCCCATTCAAAGAGAGGATCTGCTGATGCAAACATAGAAATGTCTAGTCAACTAATTTAATATGACCCCTCTTTGTCAAACTGTATATCCCCAAATCTAACATGTGAATAGTTTAGTGTTTTGTTACTTTTCCTACCCAAATGCCATGTCTCTTACCCTTGACTCCCTCCCTCTTCTGTTTTTATTTCCTCTGGGTGTCCTGCCTCCTTCCTCTGCTCACTCTTTGTTCTTCTTTTCTTTGTCTTTTATCCCACTTTCACTGCTCTCTCTCTTTACTCCCCCCTCTTACTATCTCTTATGTTCTCTTTCTCCCCTCTTGTCCAGCTTTCTCCCTTCTAATTTTCCCTCCCTCTCTCTCCTCTTTTCAGATAAATAATATAAGTGGTGGAGGTGATGCTAGCCAAGAAGGTGGAACGGGTGCAGGGAGAAGTGTGGGGGGGGGTTAAGAAGCCATTTTGCTCTGCCACGTCCACCCAGCGAGACAGAGAGATTGTTAGGCTCAGTGTGGGGCTGTAGTAACTCGTAGCTAACGCCCCCAGACCCCATTTTGTGTGTGTGCGTGCGTGCGTGCTTGACTCCAGCAATCTTGGGTGAGTGTGGAGCCATTTCGACATCTTTACAATTGTGTTTGTGCATTGTGCTACATTTTTGTGTGAGGCTGTGTGTATATCTTACTGTATGTATGTGATCATGCACACGGGCTGGATGACACATGTGTCGCGCATGCTTCATGTTTCAAGGTGTTTTGTGTGTGTCTGCGAGTGTCCTGGTGTGTATTGATTGGTAGTAGCAGCAGGTCGATGTCTCTGACAGGCTGAATTACAGTAATCAGTCATTATTGACTCCCCATCTCTCTGCTACACACACCTCTCTCCCCTCCTCTTTTGTTTCTTCACCTCTCCCTCCCCACTCTGCCCTCTACTTCGGTCACTCCTTGTTTCTTTCCTTTTCTCTCTCTTCTGTCTCTCGTCCTGCATCTGTCTTAACATCCCTCTAAGTCTTGTTGTGCTCTCTTATTTTTCTACTGCTGTCTTGTATTACTCTGTCCCCCTTATCATCATTTATCTATCTCTCTCTATCTCTCTCTCTTATTCTGTCCCTGTATTTTCTCTCTTGTCTCTTTAACTCCCTTATCTCAGTGCATCTCTGTTGCTCTGTCATATTGTCTGTTTTTCCTCTTTTTCAGATTTCTTGACTTTTAAGTCTTTCAGAGTTTGTTTGTTTTTTACTGCCCCGTCTTCTTTACTGCTCATTCTCATTGTCCTAAACTATGAGAAACTCTGACATCATGATGTCATAACAATCCTTAACAATTGTTGTTTAACTTATAAGAGTTAATGAACGTTTAGGACAATGCACGATGAGATCAATCAAATATTTATACATCTATGGCTCTCACCCGCATCACAGTTCAAACCGCCAGTTCCTGTGAGATCTGTGTTGTACCGCGGGATCCCAATGTAGTCTGTCACAATTTTAATTAAAGGGGGAAATTATTTCTGTATCTGTACCTTGATTCTGATCTGCTCAAAAATGCTTTATGAAAATATGGCCAGTAGTTTTTCTGTAATTCTGCTGACAGACAAACAAACCAACAAAAAGACAAACCAAGCTGAAAACGGTAATAAAAGCAATATAGGCATGAAGTACAGGCACAGCAATGGAGGTGCAGCTTTATTGATAAATATAATTTTTTTTAGACTTTTTTGTTGCTGACACAGAAGCAAATTGGGAAGAGAGATGGAAAGAAGGCTGGCAGGGTTAAGTGTGTCAGTGGTTAACTGGCATTTTTCTCTTCTATTTTTCTGTCTCTTGTCTGTCTGTCTTCCTCCATCCCTCCCTCTCTGTCTCCTGGCCCTCAGGGCGGTCCATCTGCCTTCTCTCTCTCTCTCTGATCTTTCATTCACCATGACTAGAGCCATCCAGCAACACACACGCACAATCACACCGAGTGCCAGGCTGCTGGGGCAGCTGTGTGTAAGCACAGCTCTATCTCACATATCAGCTCATTGCAGCAAGAAAAGCAATCCAAGACTCCCCAGCACACATACATACATACACACATACTGTCCTTCTCCATATAGGCCTCACAATTCACAACACACAACAGTTTTTCAAACGTCTCTACCCTCTAATGGCTTGTATGCAGAGCAGTAAATCTTTGGTTAATATAGAGAAAGACAGGTTTCCTGTAGCCCACGACAGTGGAATCAGTCTCTCTGAACTCATAGATTAGACCAAATGAAAGTAAGAAGCAGACTGCTGAGTGATATATCAGTGTCACCAGTCCTCAATCGACAGCAACCTATAGCTGCACATGGATCATATCAGAAAAATGGTATTTTCAATATTTGTACCTGAAAAAAGTGCATTAAGGGGCTCCTGATTTAGATTTTTGATCTTGAATGTGCTATTTCACAATATTTTTATGTTTCAAGGATAAGACAGATGATATTCAATGTTTTTTTATTGTAAACAAATTGCATGAAAAGACCAAAAGCAACAGTGAATTGATCATACTAACTTAGTTCTAAAGCCAGATATATCTTCTGATATATCTTCTTCCTCAGAAACTATTACAAACACATCAGTGAGCCACACTGTTACACTGGGTTACCCGTTCCGTCATTACTATAAACACACATACATGTATTTATACGCAGCTAAAAATAGTCCCCAACTTTTCACACCTGTCTACATTTGTGAGCCGTTTCTAAAGACTTATGTCCGAATTAAGGGTGTCACAAAACGGAAATCAGGAAGTAAAGGAAGTATTGAGAGACGCATTTAGTGTGTGGAATTTCAAAGCACAGTTGATAACATAATAGGCTAGTCATAGGTATAAATGATTGAATGATGTGATTAAATCAGCATCGGGAAAAATAGGAGTTTCTTTTCTAAATTGGGCCACGATAATTATGGCATTGATTGAAATTGGTCTTTAATGCAGCAAAGTTTTTTTATTTTTGTGAACATAAAATCTACTATTTACAAAGTAGAAGTTGAATCAGAATTTTGTGACCACGAGTTCTTTGAGCTGAGTGAGTGAGTGAGCGTGCGTGCGTGCGTACGTACGTGCGTGCGTGCGTGTGAGAAAGAGCAAGCCGTGGCTGTCCTCCATCTGCTCCTGGATGATTGTGGTTCTGGGGAACAATGTTGGAGAGACACTAAGCTGCTCCACAAACACACACACAAGTTCCAGCAAGTGTGTGTTTGTGTGCATGTATCTTTAAATGTATATCACTTCATTTACACTTGTGTATTTCATGGTGTTTATGTTCCATGTGTATGCATTTCACTCTCAAGGATTAGAGCTTGTGGGTGTGTGCGGACATCCCCCCCAGTAGTTGATTGGCAGAGATAGCTGCACTGAGGCTGGGGTCAGCATATGGCTCAGTGTGATAGCGATGCTGTGTTTGTGTATGTATGTGTGTGTGTGTTTGTGTGTTTTCTGTGCATGTGTATCACTGCCTTTCCCTCTTTTTCGCACTCTGTTCCCAGTGAAATGATGGCAGCTCTGGGCATGTAGCGCTATTATCCCCCATATCCACACACACTCTCACACACACACACACACACACACACACATGCACTGAGAGCAGCCAAACGCCTCGCGGCCTGCATGGCTTCTCTTTGCCAGCTCCCACAATAGAGCCTATTGTCCCACTAAGGCTACAATCTGTCTGTGTGTGACAAGGAGTGTGTGTTCCTCACCATGGTAGAAAGGTGAGGGCAAAACTTACAAATTGAAGACATTTTGTTATTGCTGATGCTGAAACCGGGTCATGTTATCCTTAACCTCCCCTGAGCTCCACTACACACCCATCAGCCATGGAAGGAGCACTTTGTTTGACTTCAAAGAAAGCTGCGCTGCTGCTGCCATTTGAAGTAATTGTGCAATTAACAAATCAGTGAAATATTAATTACAACTACTGATGCAGGTGCTTGAAATGTCTTTTTTTTATTAGAATAATGAAGAAACCCTTCTGAAAACAATTGTCAACTATAGATGGATTTTATCTATCTGTTCTTTATTGAAAACATTCCGGCAAATTGACAGCAAATCAGCACCGCTCGTTGAGTGGTATTTGATGCTTTAAAATATGATTAGGATTAGGTTAAGGGTTTGTGTATTATTGACGGTAAGAAAAGGAATGTGTGCAGAGGGGGAGGTGATTGTGGTTAATTGTTTCCCATCGGGCAGATAGAGGAAATGAAAAGAAAAGGGTGAAGAGGAGGGGTCACGGCTAATCTCTCCCACTTCTCCTTGGGGAAATGTGTGTGAGTGTGTTTTGTGTGTGTGAGATGCTTTTTCAGGATCTCAGTCTGTTTCACAAGCACATACTAAGCACTATGGTGTTTGAAGCTGTGTAACATCTGCATAATTTCATTATACATTGATTAGTCTGCTATTATGTGAATTAGGGCTGCAACTAACAATTATTTTCATAGTTGATTATTTTCTCGATTAATCGATTAGTTGTTTGATCTATAAAAATTTCAAAACATGGTGAAAAATGTGGATTAGTGTTTCCCAAAAGCCTAAGATGACGTCCTCAAATGTCTTGTTTTGACCAAAACTCAAAGATATTCAGTTTACTGTCACAGAGGAGAGAAGAAACTAGAACATATTCACATTTAAGAGGCTGGGATCAGAGAAATCTTATTTTGTTTTAATAAAAAAATTAATGAAAACCGATTAATCGTTATCAAAATAGTTGGCGATTAATTTAATAGTTGACAACTAATTGTGGATTTATGTTTATGTTATAAATCACTCGAAAGTGACAGAAAAATCTTTGAGAAAAAAAGGAAAGCAGGTGTGTGAAGGCTGAACGGCAGCTAGTGTATAGTTGGGCAGAAGACCTTTGGTATAACATCGACAGGCTGTTAGATTAAAATATAAAACAACAAAAGTTGCTTCTCATAGGAAATCTTTAGACAGTACCCCTGGACTCACAATGACTACACTAGTGTTTGTCCCACAAGCAAAAAGCACTGATGTTTTAACTCAGTGTAGCAGTAAACTCAAGTTCCATTTGTATTTTGGGCATTCACCACCACACACATGTCTGACTGGCAGAGTCCATAGATAGGTCTGAGGCCTGAATTATCAAAGCTCGTTTGTGAGGACTATTACTTACTAGATATTAGTCATGTTCTATGATGTTTTTCTTTTGCTCTAATTTCCAAAATATGTGATTCATGTAATGACTCTGTGTGTCTCTGTGTGTGTGTTTGTGTGTGCACACGTACGTGCCTTGTCACCAAGAGTTGTGCAGACACATGAGTTGTAGCCATCAGTGGCTTGATCACACCTTTGATGGAGCAGACCCCCCTCTGACTGGTAAACAAGCTAATCTGTAGTGTGTGCGTGCGTGCGTGGGTGCGTGGATGTGGGTGTAAATATGTGAATGCACTTTGTGGCAGTGTGTGTGATTGTAAGTATTTTATGTGACAAGGTGTTTAAGATTCAGGGTGGACTGTCGATCGGATGATCACGACCATGGCCGAATGCAGTACAGCAAACTCTGTCATAAGCTCTAACAGCCGTCAGAGATTTTGCCTTGAAAAGACAGAAAGAGGAGATGGGTCTTCAGAGGCTGGGAGTAGCTATTTAAATAGATAATTGATGATTGATTGATCACTTTTGAAAAAATCTGTTTCGAAGTGTGACAGTATATTCCAGCAGGTGTGTTCAGTGTGACCAAAAAATGTTAAAACTTTTTATCCACATTATTGGGCACAAGTGATACTAAGTTATACTATATACTATGTTATGTTGCTGCACTATACTCTACTTCTACTATATACTGTTGTACCTATACTATACATTGTTATCCTATGTTCAATTGACTCTTGCACTATTATATTATTACAGACAAACACTTGTACCCTTGTATAGTTTCTATTTATTTTTAGTTTATATACCTGTTACAACCCCAAATCAGAAAAAGTTGGGACAGTATGAAAACACAAATAAAAAAAGAAAGTAGTGATTTCTAAATGTACTTTGACTTGTATTTCATTGCAGACAATGTGAACACAAAATATATCATGTTTTGTCTGGTCAACTTAATTTCATTTGTAAATATACATCCTTTCCTGTCATTCAGACCTGCAACACATTCCAAAAAAGGTTGGGACAGGAGCAATTTAGGGCTAGTAATCAGGTAAATTGGTTAAATAATGATGTGATTTGAAACAGGTGATGTCAACAGGTGATTGTAATTATGATTTGGTACAAAAGCAGCATCCAAGAAAGGTCTAGTCCTTTAGGAGCAAAGATGGGCCGAGGATCGCCAGTTTGCCAACAAATACATGAGAAAATTATTGAAATGTTTAAAAACAATGTTCCTCAAAGAAAGATAGGAAGACATTTGCTTATTTCACCTTCAACAGTGCATAACATAATTAAAAGATTCAAGGAATGAGGAGGAATTTCAGTGCGTAAAGGACAGGGGCGCAAGCCTAAGCTGAACAACCGTGATGTCCGATCCCTCAGGCGGCACTGCATCGAGAATCGTCATTTATCTATAAGCGATATCACCACATGGGCTCAGGACTACTTTGGCAAACCTTTGTCAAGTATCACAATACGTAGTTACAGTCACAAATGCCAGTTAAAACTGTACTGTGCCAAAAGGAAGCCCTATGTTAACAGTGTCCAGAAGCGCAGTTGACTTCTCTGGGCTCGGAGGCATCTGGGATGGACCATCACACAGTGGAAACGTGTACTGTGGAGGATGAATCAGTATTTCAGGTATTTTTTGGGAGAAATGGACGCCGTGTGCTCCGGACCAAAGAAGAAAAGGATCATCCAGACTGTTACCAGCAACATGAACAAAAGCCAGGGTCTGTCATGGTATGGGGTTGTGTCAGTGCCCTTGGCAAACGTAACTTGCACTTCTGTGATGGCACCATTAATGCTGAAAAGTACATAGAGATTTTGGAGCACAATATGCTGCCTTCAAGAAGACATCTTTTCCAGGGACGTCCATGCATATTTCAACAAGATAATGCAAAATCACATTCTGCACACATTACAAAGTCCTGGCTGTGGAGGAAGAGGATACGGGTACTTGACTGGCCTGCCTGCAGTCCCGACCTGTCTCCAATAGAAAATGTGTGGCGCATTTTGAAGCGCAAAATGCGACAACGAAGACCCCATACTGTTGCCCACCTTAAGACTTGTTTGCAGCAAGAATGGGACAAAATTACACCTGAAACACTTCATCACTTGGTGTCTTCAGTCCCTAAAGGTCTTTTAAGTGTTGTGAAAAGGAATGGCAACATTACAAAGTGGTAAATGCTTTACTGTTCCAACTTTTTTTGAAATGTGTTGCAAGAACCAAAATAGGAATTTTGTTTTTTTGAAAAAAACAAAACAAGTCAAAGTACATTTAGAAATCACTACTTTCTTTTTTTATTTGTGTTTTCCATACTGTCCCAACTTTTTCTGATTTGGGGTTGTATTATTTAATTATGTTACTATTTTATTATCGATTAATCTATTGATTAAGACGTAAAACATTACAATATCGCGACCTCTTCAAATTGCTTATTTTATCAAACCAAAAGTCCAAACCCCAAACATATTCACTTTACTATAATTGAAAGCACCTTTTAAACCTTGTTTTAGAAAGGTGCTTTATGAATAAAGTTTATTAATATTATATAATTATTTAAGAAGCAAAAAAGAAAAGCAGAAAATATTAAACCATGAAACATGATTGAGCTCAAATATATATATATATATATATATATATATATATATATATATATTCTGTTTCATTAAAATGTTCCTAACTTGTTCTATAAAACTGATTATTATTATTTAAAAAAGGGTTTTGGACGTAGTACATCGTCAGTTATTTTGAGTTATTTTGAATGTTAAAGCATATAAGTATAAGTGGAAAGATGAGACGTAAAAAAAATTATTTTTATACTTCTGTGTCACTTCTCATATCCATATTAAGGATTCATATGTGTGTGCGGAGGATGAATATTGTCTAACTGTTAGAGCCTGCAGATAAGAACAGGATCCATCTCCTTAATCAGAGAATTATTATTATGGCCTATGTGACATTCACCAACACGTACGTATGTTTGTGTGTGTTGTGTGTGTGTGTGTGTGTGTGTGTCCGTGTCCATTAAATAAAGCTTGTAATTGCGCTGGCAGCTTTAGGGCTCCCCAGCGGTGACTGGGAGGAGAGTGTGTTTGTGTGAATTTCTCTCTTTGACATTTGTGTGTGCACAAAGGTGAAATAGTGGGGTGACAAGGAGCCAATTAATGTATCAGGTCTGTTTTTCTTCTTGTGGGTTTGTATGTGTGTGTGTGTGTGTGGGTGGAAGGTTTCCATGCACATTGGCCCCTAACATTTAGTAGTGCATTAGACCAACCTATCTCTGTCCTCATCTTTGGCGTACATGGACACACACATACACACACACACTCTCTTAATGAAATCACAAAGCCTCCATATCATTGCTATCGCAGAAAGATATAAACCCATTAGCTTTTTCCTTTGGGCATGGACACACACACACACACACATGTAGACACACACACACACGTGGACACACACAAGTTTATCATTACACGCTGTAAAGCTTTTCCAATTGTATTATCCCTCTGATGTCCTTCGCTCTGTTGTCTGTTCCAATGCCTAGGGTGGAGAGGACAGATAGGGTGGGTGTTTGTGTGTGAGATACAGAGTAAGATTGTGTGTGTGTGTGTGTGTGTGTGTGTGTGTGTGTGTGTGTGTGTGTGTGTGTGTGTGTGTGTGTGTGTGTGTGTGTGTGTGTGTGTGTGTGTGTGTGTGTGTGAAGATAGATATCTTGTAGACAAGCTTTAGAAAATGGACATAAGTTGTGTTGGTGCACTTTTAACATGATTGTTTTACCTTTGAAAATAGATGTTCAAGCTTCATCATAGAATGTCGTTACATACAAGTTGTTGCTACAACAGGATTGATTGTCCTACTTCACGCTCATAGAGATGTTAGTGTTTCACCCAGTTGCATTGTGGTGGGATTCATTCACATGTCTGGTAAAAGGAAACGGTTCATAAAAAACATTGAGGGGAAATCTGAATAGCAGTGAACACTGTTAAAGGAAAGCTGGACCCGTCAGTGTTGGCTCCTCTAACTCTCTTATCGCTTTGGTATGTTTCAATATAAAGCAGACCAGCTAGCCTTGTGAGCACGAGAGGACTGTGTACATTCAGCTGACGAGATGCCATTTGGAGCCACATGCAAAGCTTTAAAGTGCTCATATTATGCATTTCCAGGTTCATAATTGTATTTAGAGGTTGTACCAGAATAGGTTTATGTGGTTTCATTTTCAGAAAACACCATCTATTTGTTGTACTGTACATTACTTCAGCTCCTCTTTTCACCCTGTGTTGAGCTCTCTGTTTTAGCTACAGAGTGAGACATCTCACTTCTGTTCCATCTTTGTTGAGAGTCGCACATGCTCAGTAAGTACTGCTAGCCAGTCAGAAGCAGAGTATGAGGGCGTGCCCTGACAGTACCTAGGTAAGGACTACTAGCCAGTCAGAAGCAGAGTATGAGGGCGTGTCCTGACAGTACCTAGGTAAGGACTACTAGCCAGTCAGATGCAGAGTATGAGGGCGTGCCATGCTAGCAACTAGGCGAGCATTATAACGTGTGTTCCAAAGTGACCACGTTTGTTACATTACATTACATTACATGTCATTTAGCTGATGCTTTTATCCAAAGCGACTTACAATTAAGTGCTTTCAACTGTGAAGGTACAAACTCCAGACAACAAGTAGTATGTGCAAGTACATTAGCTTCAAATAAGTAAGCTACAAAGAGACATATGAAAGTGCAAGTACATAGCTTTAAATAAGTAAAGCTACAAAGAGACATATGAAAGTGTCTCTGAAGTAAAATCTGGACTACAACAGAGCTGTTTGGAGCAGTTTGGGCTTTTTCACTTTGTAAACCTATAACGTGCACAAAAAGATATATAACACAATAAAGGAAAGAGGAAAAGCCAAAAAGCATAATATTTTTTTTTTTTTTTTTTTTTTTTTAAACTTGTAATACAGTAATGTCCATTGCAACACCAATGGGTAAACAATAAGGCTGGCAATATTCCAAATGGATATAAAGCTACTGTGTATCCAAAGCCTGATATAGCTTATTCACCTCTGCCTCCCACTTCAGACTGACACAGTTACTCAGTTTTAACCGTCATTGGTAGTCGACCTGGATGGGTATGTGCGTCATCCAACCTTGTGAACAGGAAAGAAACCACACACATGCTATTTGCAATTACTTTAAAATAATATCTGACCCAAAGCACTTTACATTTATTTTTTATTAAAATGTTATTTTCCCCAGATGATTCAGTCACTGCTAGTCCTGGACAGTTTATTGAAATGCTTATTTTAAACTCATATTCCAGTCACTAGATGCAGATCTGTAAGCTATAGACACATGGCAGTCCAAAGAAAGGTGGATGTTCCTTTACGCAAGACTGGCGCAGGAAGAAGTTTCACTCCTTACTTTCATTTAAAAATCATTAGGTCCCATATTATCCTCATTTTCAGGTTCATACTTGTATGTGGGGTTTCTACTAGAACATGTTTACTTTAATGTCCAAAACACATTATTTTTTTCATACTACCTATCTGAATATACCTGTATTCACCTTTTGTCTAAAACACTACATTTTAGTGCCTGTCTCTTTAAGCCCCGCCCTCCAGAAGAAGCCCATTTTGCAGTCAGCGTCTTTGAGTCTTTAGCATCTGTGCTCTACACCATCATTGCGGCCAGGGAATGACTGTAGCAGCACTTTCTATTTATATAGGTATAGTTGTGACATCACAGCTGTACGGAAGCCCTGACCGCTCTTTTAAAGGCACAGTTTCTGAATACATGCTGTGTGCAGTTCTCTGTGGATTGAGAGTTTTAATACTTTCACAGTATATAGCACCTTGACCTGCTTTTGTAATAAAAAACATTTACATTGTGGGACCTTTAAACTGTAAATGAAAACCACATATCGACATTCTGTGTCAATTTGTAAATAACAATTATAATAAAATAGAAATGATCATAAAAACGGTGGTATTGAAGACTCTCAGCTACATGTATACAGTATATTCACACCGTATTCTATGTACAGACACACAGTTCTCCATACAAACATCAGCCCACACACACACACATCGCAGCGGTGGGCCCAGCTCAGTATGCGCTAACAAGCTCCCTTTCTCCTCCCCTCGCCTCCTCTCCTCCAGTCTCCCTCAGTCTCAAGTGATCGCAGGAGTCGAACACCACCACAATGAACTGCGCTACGGGAGAGAGAGAGAGGGAGCGAAAAGGGCTGAGAGAGAGAGAGAGCTGGAGAAGGCATGAACACTGCACTCTCCTCTCTTTTCAGCCACGCACAAGAAAATGAGTTTCTGACTCAATACAAAAGAGCCTTTTTGTCCGCCCCCTCTCTCCTCTATCTTTCTCCTGTCTGCCTTTCGCTGCTCTGCTTTATCTTTTTTCTCCCTCACCAACCTTTTCCTCTTCCTCCTCTTATATGTTCCCTCTTTCTTTGCTTTTCTCTCTCCGAAAGAGAGATATTATTCTGCTAATGACTAAATAAGAGAAGCCATCTGAAATTCAATTACAGTAGATTTCATAGCGGCGACTGCCATTTGGATGCAGGGGATGGATGAAGACAGAGATGTGTGAATGCAATGCAAGTCTTATTTTCTTTGACATCATTGGTTTCTACATTTTAATTATAGTAATGCATTTATGCCGAGATGCAATCGCGGTCATTCAAGTCAATGTTTGATAATCCACCAGCTGCGCCACGGCGCGTCCCAGAAGTGTGCGTGATGCGGCTCTCCGCTGCACTTTTCAAATTTATGCTTTATGTAGTGCCCTCAAACAACAAAACATTTCAACTTTGGAAAGAAAAAGAGGTAGTGTCCTTGGCATTGACTAACAGTCTGCTAACTATCCCACAATGCAGTGCTTCACCTTTTGTAGATGGGAAGGAGTTCCTTTTTTTTGGCACATGCAGGACAATTTACACCATTAACAGGCCTTTGTCACAGCAGACTTGTCATAGTAGGAAAAGCACAGGTGCTTCTAATAACAGTAACCATGGCTCTGTTCTATTCCAGTGTCCCAGTAAGACATGGCAGTGTGACAGTGAGCCAGCACGCACAATACCAGGACCCTGAAACTAAAGCAGCTAAATGGAATCCAGCTATCATTAATTGTATTATTAACACCTGTGCTTACATGTCAAACATCTTTCTGTAAATAGGCATATTTGTATTAGTTTATGGAGTTTGGTGGCCTAAGGTAATTCCCAGCAGAGATCCACTGTTAGATTATTAGATTCCTGTCTAATTAAACAGAGTAATCAAAAACACCTGTGGGTGCGCAGGGCCTTAAACTATCCCAAATATGAAAGTGATATTACTGCTTATGTAAATGTTTTGCATCAAAAGTGCATCTATGTCTCTCCATATGTTGCCCCCTCCCAGTGGGGAGCTGGTGTTTGTGACACTGTGACATAAGGCCACAGGCAGCGAGGCCACGCTGAGAGGAAGAAAGAGGGAGAGAGAGATATAAAGGAGGCAGACGGAGGAAGAGTGAAGAAAAGTAAAGTAATGTTCCTGTCATTTATCTCAGCAGTGGTACAATGCCTGTGTATTTATTTTTCAGTCTTTTCCTTGTTCCTTCTTTCAGTTTCCCCTGCCTTCGTAGACTTCGTTCTTTCCTGCAGGGGTTATTTAAACCTTTTCACCTTCTTAGAAATAATGAAACGGTGGCCTTTTTATAAGGCAGTGCATTTCTAAAAAACTATTTCCCTAGCTGCTGCTTCATCATACACCCACACAACATATAAAGCTAATTATGTGTTGTTTGCAGGAATAAATATTAGTTTTTGGTCCTAATTACATACCATCCACACATCTCTCACACCACACACACATACACACAATATCATTCACACCTAAGTGTGATCCAGGGGAGCGGGAAAAGGCAAACGGTGAGATCACGTAGAGACTTGGTGCAAGAGACACTGGCTTGACGCTCTGTGTGTGACTGCTGCTCTTCTCTCAGCTCTCTATGGGAGACACACACACCACATCATGTTGTTACTTAAATATCCTTTCTTTCCCCGTCTCACCCGCTGTCCTTCCCTTTCACCTCTACTGTGACTTGCTGCGGGATTCTCACCCTTCCTTTTCACCCTCGCTATTTCCTTCCTGTCTTTTTACAAGTTCTCTTCCTCCCTCAGCATCTTGCTTTCTTTCCACCTCTAGCCTTCATCCCTCCCCCTCCCGAACATTTCTTTCTTCTCTGACTGACACCCATTCATTATTTTTTTGCCTTTTGACAGCGAGCATTTGAGTACCTAATATTTTTACATCTAAAAGCCCTTGGAAGTTCCCTGTGAAGTCAAGTATGGCAGATTTCAGTAAAATTTTAGATAAACTGCGTCATCTGTCCAAAGTTTATTAAAGTTTCTCCCTCTCTGCTTTGCCAGCTTTTTCCACTCATTCCCCCCACCTCACCCTCCTCCTTTTTCTTTAATTCTGCCAGCGCAGTCTGTCCCTCCACTTTAAAGGAGCCATATTGTTGTTATTATCATTGTCTCTAACTGGATCAGTTACCATTAGACCTGAATCTTTCTCCTTCTGAGGCCCATAGACCAGCTCTCTAACCCAATAGAAAACCCATGGGAGCTATTACAGATGGCTGACCCATTCACAACACACACACACACACACACACACACACACACATTTTTTTTTCATTCTGAAGATTCATTGGCCTAATCCCATCACACACTCAAACAGGGACACATGCACTTACATACACACATTGTGCCTGTTCACAACCACTCTTATCACATACACACACACACACACATACACATACACTCTGTTCTCATTGAAAATCCTTGGTTATTGGAGCTCACTGAGCAAATGATAATACTATTTGGAGATGATGGGACTGAGTTGTGTGTGTGTGTGTGTGTGTGTGTGTGTGTGTGTGTGTGTGTGTGTGTGTGTGTGTGTGTGTGTGTGCGTGTGCGTGTGCGTGTGTGTGTGTGTGTGTGTGTGTGTGTGTGTGTGTGTGTCCAAGAGACAATAACTGCTGCATATGGCTGTCATTATGGTTGGATGAATGAGTAGGACTAAGGAAGAGAGGGTAAATGTCATTCTATCAATGAGGTTACCTCTAATAAATGGACAGTTGAAGTCCTGGTTTCCATTTACTCCGCTCTCTTCTGAATCCCTGCACCTCTCTTTTGAATTCATCGCTGAAGGCTGTAATAGCAGGTGATAAAAGGGCTTTGGTTTCCTTTTTTTCTGAGTAGATTCACATTGAAACTATGTAGACTTAACTGGCTTGTGTTTTATCTGAAAAATGCTACTCATTTTTTATTATTTTCTTTTCTTAAGTTTTATATTTACTTATATTACAGTATCCATTTCAGTTTTTGTCACAGTATTTTCTATTCTGTTACTTTATTATTATCTATTATTTATTACTATTTCCATATTTTTTCTCCTTTTCGTGTTCTATTGGTATCTGTGTATTTTTTTGTTTGGCCTTGACCTTTGACCTCAGCTATGAGGAGCGAGCCCGATACCTAGAAACCATCGTACAGCACCACCAGGAGCCGACCACATTCGAGGATTACGCAGCTCGAGTCTACAGTCCAGCTCCCTGCACACACCTGCCCTCTGACACAGGTAAGACACAACCTTTTGCTCTGTGAAGCAAACAGTAACCAGACAAATATTACACCACCACAGCAGCTGCACCTGTCAATCAAAACTTTGGTTGCAGGCTTTGACAGAACTGGTCAGTAATGCAACTGCTGGTGGCCAAATGCAGACACAGAGTTTCTTGTTATATCTAGTCCCTTGCCACAAATCCTTTGGGAGAATTTAGAACTGAAGGCAAGTGACATTAATACATGCATACGGTAATAGACAAACTATGACTGAATACTTGTGTGTATCCTATATTTTGAGATATACATTTTTTTTCTGGATTAGTTTACATAGATTTATTCTCCAATAATTTACTCTAAAAGATTGAAGAATTTAACCCTAAAAACAAAGGCACGTTAAGTGAACTATACTAGAGTTGTTCCAATATCTATAGCAGTATCAGAAATGCCTTTGTGCTGCCTAAAAAGCTGTTAATGCCTCCGTACGTGAGTCTATCCAATACCACATAATTTAGCCCTGAAAAAAAGTAGTTTATGTTCTTTTTCCCATATGACTGACTTGCAAACTAATAATAAAAGAAGGTTCTATGCCATTCATTCTCTGTATGTATTTCTTTTCATGTTTTACAAAGTGCCAGGCCAAACAACAATGATAGTAATCATATCACATTCATACGGGCTTACTAATATGCAGCTGTTAAAAGTGATATACTTGTGTTTCTTTAACGCGCTGGTATCGGATCGGTACTCGGTATCGGGAAGGTGAAATTGGTATTGGAACATCTCTAAGCTTTCCAGCTTTTTCCTCCTTTAAAGGACAATTCCAGCGCAAAATGAACCTATGTGTTAATAACATGTGTCCCGAGTCGAAGGTTCTCTGGGATCTCTTTTCATGCTAATCGAATGCGTCTCTATCTTTAGACAAGCTACCGCAAAACCGGTGGTTAGCTGCTAACGCTAGCTTTCAGGGTAGAGGATAAATCACTATTTTATACCACTAACAAGGATCAAAATAGCACCGAACTTCAACAGTAGCATAATAAGGGTTCCTACATGTAAACAGAAGCATTGACAACTTTGTAAGTGTGCAGACAGTTTATTAAAAAGATAGATTATAAAGACAATAGCGCTCGTGTTTACATTCGGGCGCCATCTTGGAAAACAGTCATGAGCAGTCGAATCACAAATGCTGTGTTTGAGCAATGTTGCTGGTTACTGGTTGCACGGCGTTCGTGGTTCGACTGCATTCGATTAGCATGAAAACATATCAACATATCCCAGAGAACTTTCGACTCACTCGTTACACATATGTTATTAACCCCTAGGTTCATTTTGCGCAGGAATTGTCCTTTAAGTACTAATGCTGCATTGTAAACTACCAAACAAGCAGCATCTCTCTCTTTCTGTGCCTTTTTAATGACAGAGCTGCCCCAAACACACACACACACACACACACACACACACAGGCAACTCACAGGCAGCTCACAGTCTGATTCACAATCTTGTGTCTGATGAGTTCTGTTTTCTGTCCAAAGCTTTGCTCAGCCTTCTTCTGTCTCCAGAGCATCTCTGAGGAATTAGCTGTAGCCGTAGAGATGCCAGGCATGCATATGGGAGTTATATTCTGCTGTATGACTCTCATATGTATCCTGTTAAGTTTATTAGACGGATACTAATAATCTTTGTCTGTAATGTGTCTGGTTAGGTGTAATTTAAAAAATAGTGTACTGTCCTTTTGACTCACACATAATCAAATTATTCATTGCTGCAGTTACTTAAAATAATTTAATTCTGCAGCTAAGCCACACACTTTCTTTATAAAGAGGTACATGAAGCAGCAGCTGTGTGACGAAGGCCTACATACATATCAGTGTGTTGATGTAAATGTTTGTAGGAAAACTGTGACATGATGTTTTGCTTTGTTTCTCACTGGTCAAGCAGAGGCATGACTGTGAGTGTTTGTCTAATTGATCACTTTGTTTTTCCTTGTCCAACTGTTCTTCATCTCACCAGCTATTGTGTCAAAAAATATTAATAATTGTACCATAGTAATCAACCTGCTTTGAGGCTGAATAACATTTAACACAACCTGAGATATTATTTTCCCAAAATGTTCATTTAGGATAGTGTGTGGTATTTTGCTCTGTATTGGGTTGTCAGTTTGTTGCTCAGCCCCAAATGTCATTTCAGAACACAGGATCAAAACGTTAGTCAGATAATAAGGTAGCATAACATTTCAGTACTTGCACGTCTCAATTTGCCTGATATCTGAGTCCTATTATGCGAATCATGTCCCTAGTTCAGAATTCAGATCGTGCGTTTTGACAATCTCGACAGCATAATAATCCTGTGCTCTGAAATAAACCTTGCTCAAATAACTATACAGCCCCCCCTTCCCCTTATCTATATCTCCCTCTCCCTATATTAACTTACAGGTTACCTTCCCTTAACAGCACAATGATCAAATATTCTTCTCTCCTTCTGTTTTTCTTTTTATTTTAATTTCACCTCTTTTATTCATTTGTTTGATTTTTTTTATTTGCTTTTCCCTCCTTTCTTTTTTTCATGTTATTTTTGTTTATCTATTTTTTCCTTTTTCTTTTCTGTTTGTTCCCCCCTTCCTTTAGATCGTAATGTCTCACTTGCCTATAGCTAAAAGGTAAGCCTGGTCACATGATTGACTCGCCCCGTTCTGATTGGCTCTTCCAACTGACATTTCAGCCTAACCTCTGCTTTCCTCTGATTTCTCCACCATATTGTGTTTTCTTGACTTGACTACTGTGTTTTCTCCTCTGTGTTTTCCACAGTTTAAGCAGGTCTGCATGTTTTTCTAGTTGTCAACTAATTAAACAACGTGATATCATGACTTGGCATAAACATACACGCCACTTTCCTAAAGCCAAGTGGCGTGTTATCTAGACGCATTTTGAGCTGTATACAGCGGACGGCAATCTGCAACGTCACAGCGTAAACATACACGCCACGTGGCACTTTCTAAAGCCACGTGGTCCGCGCTCTCCTGGGTGAAAGTCCTGTGTTTTACCCATCGTCCACCGCGACCAACCTCCCTATGCCTCCCTTCATACCACTCGCTATGGCGTCAATTCACATGCAATCGCAAGGTAATGTAAGTCAATGGAGGCCAAACGGCGTTGATAAACACGCTAAAAGCGAGTATGCGTCTTGATAACACGCCAATAATGTCATACAAATTGGCGTGGCATACATACGCCACTTCATGAGATCTGTCTGAATTAAAAGGAAGTGTCATTTTCATCTAATCTGCAGGTGTTGTTTGGTATGACTTATAGTTTGCCAGTTATGAAATTAAGAGAAAAGTAATTTTCTTTTCTTTTTTTGAGCTCAGAAATTAGCTCGGTTTCGTTATGTAACTTTTGATCTTGAAGCACAAAGTGTAATGTTAGTCCCATCCTTTTCCCACTGATCAAGTTTATGCCCTAGCTAATTGTCATCTAGACTGTAACAACAGGCCCACAAGCAGTGGACCTTGTTGATCTAAATCAGCTTTTTTTTATGCTGTCATTGCTATGATTATTTTAAACCTGCATTAAATGACTTTTTTAGTCACTCGGCGGCAGCAGAAAAAGCTGTAAACAAAGCACTGACATATTAGCAAATATAAGGTTGTTTAAAGTGCTCATATTATGCTTTTTGGCTTTTCCCCTTTCCATTATTGTGTTATATATCTTTTTATGCATGTAATAGGTTTAAAAAGTGAAAAAGCCCAAAGTCCCCCCCAAAGGGACTTACCATCTCCACCAGAAAACACTGTTCACCAACTGCTCCAAACAGCTCTGTTGTAGTCCAGCCTTTACTTCAGAGACACACGTGGTCACTTTGGAACACACGTTATAATGCTCGCCTAGCTGCTAGCATGGCACGCCCTCATACTCTGCTTCTGACTGGCTAGTAGTCCTTACCTAGCTACTGTCAGGACACGCCCTCATACTCTGCTTCTGACTGGCTAGTAGTCCTTACCTAGGTACTGTCAGGGCACGCCCTCATACTCTGCTTCTGACTGGCTAGTAGTCCTTACCTAGCTACTGTCAGGACACGCCCTCATACTCTGCTTCTGACTGGCTAGTAGTCCTTACCTAGGTACTGTCAGGACACGCCCTCATACTCTGCTTCTGACTGGCTAGTAGTCCTTACCTAGCTACTGTCAGGGCACGCCCTCATACTCTGCTTCTGACTGGCTAGTAGTCCTTACCTAGGTACTGTCAGGACACGCCCTCATACTCTGCTTCTGACTGGCTAGTAGTCCTTACCTAGGTACTGTCAGGACACGCCCTCATACTCTGCTTCTGACTGGCTAGTAGTCCTTACCTAGGTACTGTCAGGACACGCCCTCATACTCTGCTTCTGACTGGCTAGCTGTACTTACTGCGCATGTGCGACTCCCAACAAAGATGGAACAGAAGTGAGATGTCTCACTCTGTAGCTAAAACAGAGAGCTCAACACACAGGGTGAAAAGAGGAGCTGCAGCAATGTGCAGTACAACACATATATGGTGTTATTTGAAAATTAAACCATGTAAACCTATTCTGGTACAACCTCTAAATACAATTATGAACCTGAAAATGAGCATAATATGAGCACTTTAAGATACCTCCAGTTTATTTAACACCATGTGTGACCTTTATTCCGTAAGCACGAGATGTGCTTCCCACCAAACTACACTCAGGGCCGTGATGAAAGTGAGATATCCTTTTTAAAACAATGTGAGATTTCTGCTCTTTTGTCTGTTCACTCACTCTGTAATTTTCCTGTTTGTTTCTGTTAACCTGCGATGTCACACTGACCTGGTGAAACTTTACCTCAAACCTTTTGTCCGCTCCTCTCTTCCTGGTTTTGATATGATGCACACAAACACACATTGAATGTGTAACTTTGAACTAACATTAAAGTTGTGTTTCTTCTTCAGTAGACTTGTATGTATTGTTACATTTGAAAGAAGTATCTCAGTGGTGGGAATAAGTACAATGAAGCATACATATAATGTAGTTAAGACGTATTCATTATAACATGTATCATTATATATATATATGTGTGTGTACATATTTGTGTGTCCGACTTTTTGTGTTCTCTTTCCATTCTGTCTGTTGAGTGTATTGAGTTGTTTTTCTTTTTATGTGTGTGGCAACTTCTTATTCTTTGTTTTTATTCATTATTTCTGTTTTCTTTCTTTTCTCGAACCACCCCTCCTTCACTCTCCTAAACTGCTCCTTTGTCCTCTCCTTTTTTACTTCCTCTTTTCTCCTGTTTTTAAATTTCTTTCCTTTCCCTATATTTTCCACTATCTTTTCTGTATCCTCCCGGCTTTCATCTTCTTGCCTCTTTTTGTTACTTACCGCCCTCTCCTTTCCTCCTCTCCTTTCCTTTTATTTCCTTTCCTCAACTTTCTTTCCTCTCCTGTCTTCTCCTCCTCCTCCACCTCCTCTTCCTCCACCACTCTAGAGGAGCATAGTGATATGTATATGATGGTCCCTAAACCACTAGATAGCTTTAATCTGCTCAGAGTGAAGGGGAAGGGTCTGAAGCAGAAGGTCCTTCATGCTAGCTGTGAATGGTATGCTTTACAGATAGAAAATCACTTCAGGTCTTTTACCTTGTGTTCCTAAATATCATTTTATTTTATATTTTTAGTCTAATTGTGTCTGGTTTCCCAACAGCTCATGTGGAAGGTTTTAGCCAGAAGTGAGCAGCTCTTTGGCTCACTAGCAACTAATATAAACTGTAAAGTCAGATTTTTTTTAAACGATATGTGATGTAGGATAAGTATATAAACCATTTTTAAACACAGTTATCAGCCGTGTTTAATTCGATACTGTTTGGTGAAATGAAGTCAGTATTTATGACTGTTTAGCAGACAATCTTGTAGAATGCAGGTTAAAAAGTAATAATCTCCCTATGAATCCAGTCAGTCATTATCACTACAACAGTATGTTATAACATCAATCTAGATGGAGTTATTCATCCTCTTAAAACTGAACAGAGCTGTCCAAAGAAGAACCAGCTGATATTCAGGGAGCATCAGCACTTTGACTAAACTAAATCCAAACAGTTGTCAATCATACGTTGCCTCTACAGCCAACATATTTAGCAACAGGCAGGTGTTAAACGTGTGATGTCAAGACAAGTTTATTTATGTAGATTGTAATTACACGAACAGTCTCAGAGGTGCTCACAGGGAAGAAACATCTTCAAACAGAAAGTCTGTTTTTCTAGGAAGTAAACAGTAGGGATTCAGTATAAAGCCAGTATAGAATACTAATAGAGTACGTTGCCTGTTTTTCTGTCTGTTGTCCTGTCTGTGTGTCTCTTTCCGTCATTCTGTCTGTCCTGCCTGTGTGACTGTAGAGGTTTGTGCAGTCTGGCTCTGTAGAACATCATGGGGCATGAAGTAATTTTTTTATGTCCCTTCTTCCTTTTCATCCTCTTATTTGCCTCCTCCCTCCTCTCCTTTATCTCTCCCTCCCCCATCAATCCATCCCCTTCACCCCACACCTTCCCCTGCCTCATCCTCTTCCTCAGGCTCCTGCCTAGAGATTCTTCGGGCAGAAAGTCCGGCTCTTGGGGAGGCCGGGAGCGACTCGGCGTCCCCCATGTCTCCTCGGACTAGCAAGAGCCGCATGTCCATGAAGCTGCGACGCTCCTCTGGATCAGCCAATAAGACTTAAGATCTCTAGATTATATGGCCCAGTCCAAACTGAACAAGCAATCAGACACTTAGTCTGCGAAAGATGTTAGGTCTACAGTTGTACTTAATAGTAAAAGAAATTAAACATGACAAACGTTAAAATGATTAGAATGACTGTTGTGGGGACATTCACATAGATATTAATTTCCAAGAGGAAAAACAATGGGTGGTGTTCTCAGTAATGAGAGTAACCATCAGGGGTGACTGTAGAATTTAACTTAATCTAAGCGTAATGCTTTGTCACCCAGTTGTACTCTCAAAAACACTTGTAATAGTATTTTGTAAACTATATTACACTGTAACTTTATTTTGAAAATGCTCCCAGCTGCTGAATTTATCCTTGGCTTTGTTCTAAAAAACAACTCAGAAACCAGTTGCATCAGTGCTGCAGCATGCTGATCTTTGCCACAGTAGAAACAGCAGAACAAGTGCAGCCTACGCAGTGCAGTATTAGTTCATAATAATCTGTGCCATGTTAGAAATTGCACAAACTACAGTGTAACCGGAACTGCAAAATAAGCTTAACTGTGCCACATTATACACCGTTCTTTTTGGAGAGCTCGTTCATTGAGATCAAACTGCAGAACAGAGAGAGGTTGAACGTTGCTTTGGGGAATCTGTATATTTGTACTATAGTCAGTCCATGTGTGTACAGACAAAATTATGAGTTTTGATATAACAAAAAAAAGAATGAATTCAGAATGATTGCACCTGTAGTGTTGTGCGGAGAAAGCAAGATAAATATATTTTTGTTCTCAGTATATTAGGCCTATAAATATGAGGGCAGGGGGCAGTTTGTAGTTGGTCCTCGTAAAATGTAAATAGAAATTCATTCATTTGCTAACAATAAAACAAAAACTTAGGTCGTGGATGTGTCAATGCTCTCAAGCCAAATATTTTCTGTTTAAATCCCCTCCTTGAACTGTTGGGCTGAAAGCTGACCCTTTGAGTGAAGACATGTGAGAATCAGTGTTAAAGTAATAATGAGGGAGGGATTATGTATCTTTCATAAAGGAGAGAAATGCGCCTTTTAGAAAACGAATAACAGAAACCGATCAGAGAAAGCACTTGTTACATAAAGTTTTGACTTTTTTGTGCTCTTGCTGTAAAATGTGGACAAGCACTGATGTTTATTGCATTTATTTTCCTTGTTTATTTGTTCATTTTTTTTGTTTGACTGTAAAATGTGTTTTGACCTGAACAAGAATGTTGCTGTATTTTTAAGTTCAGTGTCACTCCGTCATCTGAGGAGGAACCACAGCTTTTCTTTTTGTTCCTTTTAGCTATATGTATTCTGTATATCTATATATGTATGAGTATAAATATAAATATATAGTAGATATATAATATCTATAGGGATGTGTACAGTGTGAGGATGATTGCTGTGTATATACTGTTATGTTACAATAGCTGCCAAAGCCAAACTGGTTTAACTTTAAACCACATACTGTATCTGCTTAAATTGGGTTGACACTACAAGATGTTATGCTTTACGTTTACGGTTTTTCCTTTTCATAACCAATTTCGACTTCATTGTTTAAAGGTAATTTCATTTTAGCTCAAGTACTTTTCTTTACTGTTGATATGAAACCTTGGTACCACAGCCAGATTGGGCCCAGAGTCGTTTGTGGCAGGTTTGGCTGTTATTGGTGATACATTTTTCACCACCGTAAATGGTGGTGGAAGGATGGAAAGCAAAGTGTATAAAGGTGAGATACTGTAGAGCTGAGGCCAAAGAGGGGGAGAAAGGAAAGAGATGTCAACTTATCATCACTTGCATGTAGATATGAATGATTTTGTGCCGCTTCTTTTTTTCTCCGCTCTTACATTTAGACTCATCCCCAGTTCCAGTCCTGGATGGAGGGGATCCGCATGTAATCACAATCCAGAAAATGTAACACTACCATTTCTGTATTTAACTTCCTCATTTCAGCACTTCCATGAGTTTACCTCAACTCAAATAAAACTGACATGGTTTGAAATTGGCTTACATTGTTTATGTACTTCAGGGTTTTCTTTATGAATGGTCTCAGCTGTGGTTATCAGGATTAAACGTTCTTGTATTTATTTGACGAGGGCTTATTTGCTGCATGTCTCTATTATTTTTTTCCCCATGGTCCGATCCCTGCTAAAGAAAACATACATCAAATATCTTTATTTGAAAATATAGATCTGAGTTAAAGGTTTTGCATTATGCTTCACTGCTTAACGTTTGTGTATTCACAACTGTATTTTCTGTTACGGTTTTATTTTTTATTTCAGCCATACATTCTTTGTAGAAAGGAAAGGGATGTTAAATGTTTTACCCCTCTGTGGCGTTGAACTTGTTAAAGATTTGTCACTGTAAAATGAGATCAAATATTTTGTGTGAATATTTGAAGTCAGATGAGATTTGAGTTGTCACTTTAAATTATTGCTGTTACAATTATTATTATTATTGCTGGTTGACGTATTTGTCAGCCTTTTTCACCCATCTGACCTCTTGGTTGTCTCTGCATATCAGCCGCAGAAATGTCCCTTTATATAAAATTTGGAAACTTCTGTGCCGATGAATGCTCTGAACGTGAGGCTTGTGATGTTCAGCTGTTGTCCAGATGTTAGTTTGGAGACAAAGCAGATGTATGTAATTACTGGCTGTACATACTGCATGACACCAGTTCAGTAATAACTGCATGTGTTGATCATTTAACAGCTCTATCACAACACACACACACACATGCACGCTCGCACACATACTCCTCAAACTATGGTCCTGTCAGACCTGTTGTATGTAAACGTGTAATGTCTCTTTTGGACACAGAGAGCGTGAATGTGTGATTATGGAATTTGACAATAAATGATTCGTACCGCTTAACTGACGACCCGTGTGTGTGTTTCACATTAATGAGTTGACAGGGCAAGGCTCCCCATTAAACATACCGTCCTAACATTTATTGACAATTTAGAATAAATTTCACATTCAACTTCAAACATATCAAAATAGGCTTCATAGAGCCAACAATGACATTTTTAGATTTTTTTTCATGAAGGCATTTAGCAAATATGTCGACAGTAATATATAATCAATAAAGACAAAAGACATTTTTATTTACTAGCAGTACTAACATTAAATGTTCCATTTCTGTATGAAAATATTTTCTAGCTGACAAGCTTACTGGTACATTTACTATAAAAGGCATATTATGGTCTATCTGATTATTTTCTCTTTTTTATTGTTCACTGTACATGAAATAGTCTTTGAAATAGAGTTAGGACATTGATTCTGTCTCCAGTTCTTGGGGTAAGGAAGGTCACTTTCTCAATGCAATTACAGGTTGCTACATATTACACCAGTAAGTAATGTAACACACTAGACTCCTCCTGAGCTTCAGTATAATCTGATTACTTTGCCACAGAAGTATGTTGACCATGGGTCTAAATGTCTGCCACGTAGAGAGACTTGTGTCAATCATTGCTTCAGTATATTCAGTGTAAAATTACCCCCTCTTGCTTTAATTAGTCATAATCAAAATGCCCTTTCTGTCAAACTTCAGTCTGTCCCAGTCTCACGTTTTCACTAACTACAACAGTTGAGTTGCTGTGATTAAATGTCAAATCATTTACAGAGTGCTGGGCATAATATGAGATCTCGAAATGAGAGTTGAAAGAAAGACAAACTATGTCTGACTGAATGATTGTATTACTAACTATACCTTGTAACAACAAATTAATATTGAGAGCTAATGTGTTTTGCTCTAATGACTTAAATAGGACAAATAGCCCTTGTGATCAAGGGTCACTTGCATCCAGTTTAAAAATTATATAATTGTAATAATCCTGCTGTTAGGTATAAGAAATCATCTTAGATGTGTCACCTGTCCAATGAATGAAACTGTCCCTTTTAAAAAAAGCTAGATAGTTTCACTCATTATGGTAGTAAAGACTGAACAACCTGTGGAAGAATACACAAGTGTGTTTTTGGAGACATGGTGTCAGTACCTTGACATGGGTTGTGGTTTCAGTAGGTCGTTATTTAGTTTCAGCACCATGGACAATTCCACGGTCAGTTCCATAGACGGTTCCATAGACAGCACCATGGACAGCTCCATGGAACTGACAGTGTTATATAATATAGGCCATATAAGAAACAGCTAAGTTTTGTTAACATTTTCCTCTTGACTTCATCAGTTTCATGACCATGGACAACGTTTGCATCGTTCTGGTGTCAGTATATCATATGTGGACCTTTTTTGAAACAATTTAGAAGTTAAGATGCTTACTCACCTTTACACAAAAGGCATTTAGTGACTCAGCCGTAATTCACATCATGTAACACACAGTGATACACGTTTTGCCTCAGTCCCAATTTACAATTTACAACAGTTAATAGGTTCTCTGTAGTAACAATCAATGATTAATCTTTTTTTAAATACAGTAATATGTTGGCTTGTTTGAGTGTGTCTGTATGTCTCGCGCGTATTTTACGGTCGCACGGTCATCTGCAGCAGCATCACATGCCGGTTCTCTGTGGGATGAGATTTGTTGATGTGTCTCGCGAGCCCCGGAGAGCTGAAGAATGTGGACGGACAGTGCTTGCACGTGAAGATCTGCTGCTGCTCCCTTGTGTTGCTCTCGTCTCCTTGCGCGTGGAAGACGTCCGGTCTGAGTCCACCTCCCAATGTTCCCGCCAGTAACTCGTCCCTCATCGCGTGCCACAGACGGTGCTTGTCCCTGATTTCAACCGACGGGAAGCACGCGCCGCACAGGTGACACATGAACACCTGGCTCTGTCCTCCACTGGTCTCGCGCGCCTGGCCATAAGACGGAGACCCTCGCGCTGCCACCTCGTGCGCGGCCAGGTGTTTCTTCAGGTAAGCCTGTCGGCGGAACTTCTTTCCACAGTACCGGCACTCGTACACTTCCTCCTCCGGTAAGGACTGGACGAACTGTAACGGAGGGTGCGGGAGTGACTGTTGCAGGTCCGCGCGTTCGTCTGGATGAAGGAGGCTCGAGGGCGGGCTGTCTGCCGCTCTCACCTGCTGCTGCGTGTCCTGACAGCCTTCAACCGGGATCCGGTAATGAAGCGAGGAATCATAGTGAGGGGGCGCGAGGCTGTCGCTGTCGGGGCTGTCCCGAGACCGACCGTGGAGCAGCAGCAGGGACGGCTCGCGCCCAATGCGGGAACTGTCCAGCGATTCGTGGTGCTGATCGGTGTTCATGCGCAACAGCTCGTTCTCTTTGCCTTCCATCTCTACCGGCTGGATAATGAGCCCTCGCGCGTCTTTTAACAGCTGGCTCTTGTTTGTCTGAGTCTCTCCTCCTTGGTTGTTCACCGGGCGAGGTTTGTGCCAACGGCGGTGGGATGCCAAGTTGGCGGGACAGCTGAAGACTTTCTCGCACTCGGGACACCGGTACTCCACGCGCACTATACGGGAGCACTTGTGCTGCGCGAGGGAGAAAGGGTCGGGGTACTCCTCTTTACAAAGTTGGCAGATGAACTCTCCCAGCGGCTGATTTCCGTTGAGAGCAGACGACTTCTCCCGCTGCCTCCTCAGCTCGGGACTCTCCTTCTTGATCCGCAGACCCAAAACCGGTGAGGTCGTGACCTCATCCTCGAAGTTGAGTTTTCGGTTTATTTTGGGTTTCTTTGACGCGTTGCTGCCCACGGACTGTTTGTTGTGTCTGTTGCTGTTCACGCGTTGGTCCTGTTCAAGGAACGAGCGTTTCCTCGCTGCGTGATGCTGCTCCTGCATCAGTGTCAGTGGCGGGAACAAGTGACCGATATTCGGGTCATATTTGCCGTTGTGACCGTAGGACGGTGCGTGGCGGCTGCTGCTCGCGAGGAGCCTCTTGATAGACGCGGACACAGAGGTCGGCGTGGAGCTCACCAGGAACGGCAGCTCCGGTAACTCCGACACCGGGGGTGATGTCAGGCACTTCCCGGGGAACAACTTATCTCCTTCCTCTTCTTGTTCCTGCAGTCTCGTGCCAACCGGTTTAACCGGGCTGCAAGACTCTGTTAATGTCAAGTCGCGTGGGGGTAGAGGAGGAGCGGGGAAGAAGCAGGAGAAATCACTATCGGGAGTCAAAACATCCACCTCGCTCACCTGCTGCTCGGTCTCCGGTAACTGCGCGCGCCGGTCCGCCTCGGCCTCCATCGCGGACTCCACGTGCGGGCTCCAAGCCTCTCTGACACCGGCGGAGTCTTCGCGGGACACCGGGAGAAGTCCATCTGTCCGTTCAAACGGAGAAACATTCAACACATCGTTCTCCGGTTTTGTCACTTCAGAGTCATCGCTGCTGTTCCTGTCACCGTAATATGTTACAGGTTTGTTATTCCTGTTATTTCGTGACCGGTGTGACGCCGAACATCGCCGGTTTCTCTTAACCAAGAATCCTCGAGGCATGGTGGTGATGACGATGATGCTCGGCGCGTGGCACCAGGAAAGAACAACAACTCTAGTCTCGAGTCCACTTTAAAGTAGAGATTTGAAGTGGCGAGAAGAGAGAGAGAGAGAGAGAGAGAGAGAGAGAGGGAGAGAGAGAGGAGAGAGAGAGGGGGAGAGGGGAGGGAGGGAAGTGCACGCAGGTGTGACGAGAGCACGAGAGAGCCAGCCAGACAGTATCCGTGTACCCCCAGAATGATATCAGTAGGCTAATATCAGACTTTAACATTGGCCCACCTATTGAAAGCGTTATTTAGTCACTGTGATGAACTTCTACAGGATATTTGGTTCAGTTTAACTCCCAAAAGAACTTCAAAATGATGTCTTTCTATCTTTTATAAGAACAACTAGAAGAAGACATGTGCATTCACTTTTAAATGCCGAGTCTAGAATTATGAGGTCCAATGGGACTTTCATAGTCACATTTTGAGCAATCAACCCACATGCATGATAATAAATGTTGGATACATTGTACAAACTATAAACTATATTTTATGCAAGTTTTTTCCTCTTGGTCTCACTTGGTCATTGAAATAAAATGCCAGCTGCAAGTCTTTTTATATGGTTAACATTTTTGAAATATGGGTTCACATCCGATTTTAGAGGTACAAAAGAAATTCACATTATTATTACATAAAAATATTTAGTATTATTATTATTCACAATAATTATATATGCTTATTGAGTTTTCTGTTTCTTTTTAGTAATGCAATTTAGCAGTGGTGTACTTTTTAATGATGTATTGTATTAATTAATGATGTATGATGTAATAATGTATTAATAATGAGCTGTTTTGCTTGCTGTGGTGTGAAATAACACATTGCTTCTTCACTGATGTGCCTTCATCTGTCAGCGGTATATGTTCAGGAAGAAAACCTAATCAGCTGTGTGTGTTGGAGTCAGTTTGACAGATCATATCTTTTTAAAACCACACTCAAGAGATGGATTACAAACAATCAAAACTGCAATCATCAATAACTGGTTTACCTCATACTGCCCTTCTTTGTATTTTACTTATTTTTCTCTCTTTTCTCTTATTTCTTCTTTCTTAATTTTCTTTCTGTCTTTCTTGCGTTCTTTGTTATTCATGTAATATGATGATGTGTTGACCTGCCAAGGGACTACATTTACATTTTGAGTGTAAACAAAAAAATCGATTGAAAATTGATGTGCATTGTCCCTTTTAAATAAACAAATAAATAAAATAAATTAAGAGTAGCCTACTGATGACCGTTTCCGTCCAGGTGAGGTGTCTGATAATCTGTGTCTTTCTTGTTGTTGTTGTTGGTGGTGGGAATACCTCAGGCATAGCTTTCCCTCTGTGTGTGTGTGCGTGTGTGTGTGTGTGTGTGTGTGTGTGTGTGTGTGTGTGTGTGTGTGTGTGTGTGTGTGTGTGTGTGTGTGTGTGTGTGTGTGTTTTTGCATGTGCTCGTGTGTGTATGCGTGGCGCTATCTCCCCAGCATAACAGAATCACAGCGCAGTGATAGAGTGAAGGATAAGTTGGTGATCCTGATTCTGATATTGTGTGTGTGTGTGTGTGTGTGTGTGTGTGTGTGTGTGTGTGTGTAGTAGTAGTAGGGACTATTCACACCCGCCCTCCCACTAGAAGCTGCTCTGGCTGATAAGAGATCGGAGGAAGATTCATCTATCCATCCAACCTCTCCACCCCCCCCCCCCCACCCCCACCCCCACCCCCACCCCCTCCGGGCTTTTCCGGCCCTTCAACGCGGGCCAGGCAGTGTATAGCTCGGCCAGTGGGCTCAGGCCAGCCGGCGTTGCTCCCTGGAAATTAATCAAGTCAGATGAGCGTGAGAACGAGTTTTAGAGTCGGGCTGTTGGCTTGACGAGGGCCGCCTGGGGAATAGAAATGAGAATAGAAATGAGATGGGTGATGAAGAGTCCAACACTAAAAGCTAATTAAGAACCAAGCTTGCTGGTCTTAAGTTTGGTTGTTTTTAACTGCAAATGTCAGCCGCTAATTACAACCCCAAATCAGAAAAAGTTGGGACATTATGAAAAACACGAATAAAAAAAGAAAGTAGTGATTTCTAAATGTACAATACAAAAATTTCATTTGTAAATATACATCCTTTCCTGTCATTCAGACCTGCAACACATTCCAAAAAAGGTTGGGACAGGAGCAATATAGGGCTAGTAATCAGGTAAATTAGTTAAATAATGATGTGATTTGAAACAGGTGATGTCAACAGGTGATTGTAATTATGATTTGGTACAAAAGCAGCATCCAAGAAAGGTCTAGTCCTTTAGGAGCAAAGATGGGCAGAGGATCGCCAGTTTGCCAACAAATACGTGAGAAAATTATTGAAATGTTTTAAAACAATGTTCCTCAAAGAAAGATAGGAAGACATTTGCTTATTTCATCTTCAACAGTGCATAACATAATTAAAAGATTCAAGGAATGAGGAGGAATTTCAGTGCGTAAAGGACAAGGGCGCAAGTCTAAGCTGAACAACCGTGATCTCCGAGCCGTCAGGCGGCACTGCATCAAGAATCGTCATTCATCTATAAGCAATATCACCACATGGGCTCAAGACTACTTTGGCAAACCTTTGTCAAGTACCACAATACGTAGTTACAGCCACAAATGTCAGTTAAAACTGTACTGTGCCAAAAGGAAGCCCTATGTTAACAGTGTCCAGAAGCGCCGTTGACTTCTCTGGGCTCGGAGGCATCTGGGATGGACCATCACACAGTGGAAACGTGTACTGTGGTCAGATTAATCAGTATTTCAGGTATTTTTTGGGAGAAATGGACGCCGTGTGCTCTGGACCAAAGAAGAAAAGGATCATCCAGACTGTTACCAGCAACAAGTCCAAAAGCCAGGGTCTGTCATGGTATGGGGTTGTGTCAGTGCCCTTGGCAAAGGTAACTTGCACTTCTGTGATGGCACCATTAATGCTGAAAAGTACATAGAGATTTTGGAGCGCAATATGCTGCCTTCAAGAAGACATCTTTTCCAGGGACGTCCATGCATATTTCAACAAGATAATGCAAAACCACATTCTGCAGACATTACAAAGTCCTGGCTGCGGAGGAAGAGGATACGGGTACCTGACTGGCCTGCCTGCAGTCCCGACCTGTCTCCAATAGAGAATGTGTGTCGCATTTTGAAGCGCAAAATGCGACAACAAAGACCCCGTACTGTTGCCCACTTTAAGACTTGTTTGCAGCAAGAATGGGACAAAATTACACCTGAAACACTTCAGTCTTCAGTCCCTAAATGTCTTTTAAGTGTTGTGAAAAGGAATGGCAACATTACAAAGTGGTAAATGCTTTACTGTTCCAACTTTTTTTGAAATGTGTTGCAAGAAACAAAATAGGAATTTTGTTTTTTTTTAAACAAAAACAATAAAAATCATGAGGAACACATTCAATTATGTGCTGTTGTATTGTCTGCAATGAAATACAAGTCAAAGTACATTAAGAAATCACTACTTTCTTTTTTTATTTGTGTTTTCCATACTGTCCCAACTTTTTCTGATTTGGGGTTGTACTAAAAGTCTCCCATGAAGGAAACGTTGACCCAGGTCCAGCCTTTATTGACCTGACTGGCTGAAAGAGTGACTGAGGCCTCTGGTTTTGTAGCCTTAGCCTTGTCATTTCACCCCAGATTTTTTTTTTACAAGGAAGCCCGTGTCTGTCAGGAAAAAGGAAAAACATAGATGAAAAGTTTGGAATGTCAGAACAATGAGAAACTAATTCAAAATTGTGGTTTTTCATTGTCTGCTCTTTCATAATTTTGACCTAAAAGGCACAAAATATGATTTGTTTCACAATACTTATTTTGCCCACAAT